>JAFVLL020027009.1:0-14389 GCA_021397915.2 Tor tambroides | reverse complement strand
AAGTCTCAACACAGTAAACAAAACAAGCGTTTCCTAGCAACGGCAACTGCGCTAAACACTAATGAGACAAGGAAATACACTTACGAGCTGCTTTTTTACTTTCACTAACATCTTGAAAGATGCAGGCAACAAATGCACTGAGCAGCTCTGTCATCGGAAATCACCCTTAACAGATGAAAGGATATTTCCTAAGTGGACATTCAATCTAATGATTTATTGTGAATATGAGATTGAACTGAAGAATGAATGCTGTATCAGATGCAGGTAAGCATGTAATGATAATACAGTGAGCTTTTAATACAGTAATACAATAAGCTTTTAATGAAGCAACTCAACATTCCTTTGTTACTAGTTCTAAAGTGACGTTTAGAATTAGTAACGAAGGCTTGGGCTCAGCTGTTGAACTGTCAAACTGAGATTTGAATCCGTGGTGGAAGGAAGTAGTTGCAAAAAAGAGGGTTTTTAAAGACACTCTGTTGTTGTCTCTTTTTTATTTACACACTTGTGCCATCCAAGTGTTGTATAAACGCAGTATCACACGAGTAGCCATGTGAATATAAAAGTGTTAAGCTTTCTTTCTCTTGTGCCTATGGCCGAATCACAGCCGTGCTGATATACAGCCATATCGCACTGCTACTATATATGGAGTGAGAGAGAAAGAAAACTTAACACTTATTTAAATTAAAAATTCAATTAATGTAAATGAATTCATATTAAATTGAATGCTGTTTGCTGATTTGATTTTACCAATGTAACATTACGACATACAGTAGTTTAAATAGCATTAATGTCTTAATCTTAGAAGCATAACTAAAACTTAATTTAACAATTTAAAAGACTTTTTTTTCATGGCACAAAAATACATAGTCAAAATGAAATGGCACTGGTTTGATGAGGTCAGTAAAATTGTAGGCAAGACAAGCAAATATCCTTATTGTTGAGCCCGCAAACCTTAAGCATTAAATTTGGCATTTACCTGGATTTCATTCCACATGTTAAGTACAGACTTGAATGCTACCTTAAATCATGTGGTGCGAGTCGTGTGATCAGACGTATGATTTTGATAAGTTGACAATTTAACCTCATCTCAGACAAACACAGCATGTGTAGAAGTCCTAAACAAACTTGAAACACTGGAGCTATTATGTTTAAAGTGATTTTTTGGCCATTATCTTCACAAAACAATGGTAACCTCAGGAAAGGGGGGCATCAATGAACCATATATGGAGAGTTTTAATTAATGATTGTTCAAGTCAGGTCAGGTTTGCTCTGATAAATGACTCTCATAAATGCTTTCAAAGGACCTCACAAATGACTCACCCTGTAATGGTGACGCATTTCAACATACTCTGAATTATCAAAGCATCTGTTTAGACTATAAGGCAGATGAGATTGGAAAATAAAGAGGTTTTAAATCGTTTTTTATAAGCAGAGCTCTCAAAAGTCAACACGGTGAGAAGGTTGATGGGTAAGAGGAGGTTTATGTTGTGCTAAGTGTTTGCTGAGCTTTAGAGAGGGGAAGACGCTGCCTTCAACAGGTTACTGTGACCTGTTGCCATGCCCTGGTGCCCAGCCAAGTTTGTTCCCTTCTGGAAAATACATCCAGCTGTAAAATCCCAGTCCTCATATGTACGAAGAACAACAGCAGATGGTCATTCCTCAGAGCAGACACACAGGAATGCATTATTTTCTATCAATATTAATGCCCTGGTATGCAGCAATGTGCATCAATCCGGTCATAGTTCATTCTCTTTTTGAGATTTGTAACCATCACTGCAAGTCATAAAAGACGTACATATTTTAACTTCCCTCAAGACACAATCCCAAAACAGCAGTACATAGATTTGGTGTCATATTCATGGCCAGAACTGCTCCATGTTTCTTAGTATATACGGCAGACACAGATCATTCAAAGTTCACTCATAGATAGATAGATGATAGACAGATAGATATATAGACTCACCGTTGGAGAAGTGAGCCCCCTGTGGGAAGCTAAGCTCATTGCTGTGTTCTGCTTCACATGAATATATGGCTTTGGCATCTCTGTGGATTAAAATCAGAAATGATTTACGGATGTGCTCATACACCGTTTTAAAAGGGATATTTCTTGGTTTTATTTTTTATGACGTTTGCCATCAAATATATTTGAAACAGTGATGTTTTTATGGGCCGTGTCCATTGGTACCTTCCCAAGGGAGGAGGTTTTACAGCTGATGGGTTCTCAAAAAGCAGCGCTCTGGCAGCCACCCTGGAACATACAGACATGCCAAATGTTAGGATAGTCAACTTCATGATCTGCCATCACAAGAATTAGGCTGAATAAACCAACCATTTTCATCTAAAGCAGGTACTGTAGCTACAATTTTGACCCTTACATTTACAGTAAAAATCATTGGTGTGAGCCAATACTCTACATTTATCACTGGTAAATTTACAGTAAGGATATATGCATAGTTATATAGATGTGAGCATCACATTTGATTTATAACTTTATAACTATTAAAGTGACATACAAATTTGCAGGCCAAACATTTTTCAAATCAACATGTTTCTAACACTTGTGGTTGTACATCTTATATAAGCAAATAAAAGTGTTTTTGAATTGAGTCCTCTTAAGTGAATTGTGTTGTTTCTTTTTTTCTCTGTCATGACAAGTAAAATTATATATCCTTCCCTGGAGAGAGTTTATAAACCAGCACTAGGTCACATCAACCCTTTCAGCAGAGTAATTAAAACTCCTGCCAACAAAGAACAACTGCCATCAATCTCCATTCAGCAGCTTCCTCTCCAAGCCAGCAACTGCACTACAAAATAATGCACTATAAAATACCGTAATGCACGATGTTTCCTCACTATGCACACTGAATAATGTTTTTACATTCCTCATGATGTAGTGTTTTAAAAGCTAAGAATAATTTGAATGTACATCTAACATGATCAGTTCTATTATTTCTGAAAAAGAAATCAACTGCACTGAGATGGGAAATTTTTATTTTTTAAACTTTTGCCTACCAAATCAATTTCCTCAAAAGTGTTCCATTTGTTAACCTCAGTTAACTAACAATGCAAAATGCACAATTATTAAATTAAATTATTATTACTGTTAATATTATTTAATGGACCTGATTATTTAACATGGACTAACAATGAACAGTTTTATTTTTTATTAGATAACATTAACTAAGATGAATAAATACTGTTAAAAAATGTACTGCTCATTGAGAGTTCATGTTAATTGCAAGATAAACTTGCAATTCTGACTTTTTTCTTTGAATTGTGAGTTTTTACCTCACAATTGTGACTTTTTTCTCAGAATTGCATTTTTATTTTGCAATTCTGACTTTATAACATGCAATTGTGAGTTATAAAGAAAGAATTGTGAGATATAAATTCATAGTAAATAGTATTTTTTCCCTCAGAACTGGACTTTATGAGAAAAGAAGTCAGAATTGCAAGATATAAACTTGCAATTACAAGAAAAAAAACTCAGAATTGCAAGTTCATATCACACAAATTTGAGACAAAATTTCTTCTGATTTTCTTTCTCAATTGTGAGTTTATATCATGCAATTCTGAGGAAAAAAAGGTCTGAATTAGATTCTTAAGAACTTGACATGTTTTAAATTTTTTTTTCATCATCTTCATCCTCAAATGTTGACTGCAATCTGTCATTGAACTTTTGATTGACTCACAGGGTAAACATGGTCCCCAACATATCAAGTTTTTTTCTTCTAACTTCTAACAAAACTGGATGACTTTTTTATCTGAGAATGAGTACTAGAGGAACAGACAGAGCTGGATTTTCTTCAAATGTCAGCTTCGGCATCAGTGGGTTGGATACTGGTTAGAGAGTTTCACTTACACTGATCCTGGTCTCTGATAGCCGTTGGTAGAGCTGTTGTTGTCCAGCTTTCGGCGCAGGATCGTTTTAGGTGGCAGATCATGGTAGGCTGTGGAACTGATTCCATCTTTATGCACCACACATGCTAGATTCTGTACAGACCCCACACAGCTCTTACGACCTCCAGAGGACCCAAAACAAAAAAGCACAAAATAAGTAAACTGGTTTCTTTTTGTGTAGAGGTTTTAAACCAACATTAAAAAATAACATAAAATAATAGAAAAAAGAAAATAAATTTGAATATAGTTTTGTAAAGAAAAAAACAGGAAAATTTGGAATATATATATGTGACCCTGGACCACAAAACCAGCCATAATGGTCAGTTTGAGTAATTTAATAAATAAGCTTTCCATTGATGTATGGTTTGTTAGGATGGGACGATATTTGGCTGGGATACAAGTATTTGAAAATCTAAAATCTGAGGGTGCAAAAAAATCAAAGTACTGAGAAAATCGCCTTTAAAGTTGTCCAAATGAAGTTCTCAGCAATGCATATTACTAATCAAAAATTAAGTTTTGGTATATTTACGGTAAGAAATTTACAAAATATCTTCATGGAACATGATCTTTACTTTATATCCTAATGATTTTTGGCTTAAAAGAAAAATGGATAATTGTGACCCATACAATGTATTTTTGGCTATTGCTACAAATATACCCCAGCGACTTAAGACTGGTTTTGCGCTCCAGGGTCACAAATGATCTGAGATGACCGAACACCTGAGAAGAGATGAATTTAATGAATGAATTTTTCAAATTTTGCTATAAGTTAAATATATTAAGTTTCTACAATATATAAATATATTGTAGAAACTTAATTTCCTGTAAAGCTGCTTTGCAACGATTTGTATCGTAAAAAGCGCTATTCAAATAATTGAATTGAATTCGAAAATCTGGAATCTGAGGGTGCAAAAAAAAAAAAATCTACATATTGAGAAAATTGCCTTTAAAGTTGTCCAAATTAAGTCCTTAGCAACGCATATTACTAATCAAAAAATAAGTTTTGATATATTTACGGTAGAAAATTTACAAAATATCTTCATGGAACATGATCTTTATAAGTAACTAATGATTTTTTTGGCATAAAAGAAAAAACGATAATTTTGACCCATACAATGTATTGTTGGCTATTGCTACAAATAAGTAACAAATAACCCGTGCTACTTATGACTGGTTTTGTGGTCCAGTCTTATTAAAAATAATTCTGCAAAATGTTTTTACTTTTAAACAAAGTAAAAAAACAACTTAAAACTTTTAACCAGTAAGTCACTGGCCCCTACCTTCTGTGATGTGTAAAGATCTTAGAGACGGGGCACTCGAGCGGTTAAGCTGTGCTGATTTGATTCCTACTCCAGAGTGAGGAGCCTTTGTGGGTGCTGGTGAAGATCTGGCAGCTGCTGAGCCTGAGTTCATCCTGCAGGAGTCCTCCAAGTCCACACGGGCCGTGTCCTCTCTGGAGCTGGAGTCTGGACTGCTGGTGCACGTGGGGCCCTGGGGCTCACTGGAGGACAGGGAGGAAGGGGTCCGTCGTAGGCCGGGGAAGGGGGGCTTGTCTTTGGGCTTTGGAGAGGAGCAGGTTTTGGAGGAGCTGTTCTGCTCTGAGGAGTGGGAGGAGAGGGAGTCCATGCTGCCGATTGGAGTGCTGCCTGAACTGCTGCTGAACGTGTCACCTGCAGGGGCAGAACGAACATGTGCTGTGAAGATACATAACAGCTGAAAACTATCTTCAATTCATTACATTTCTTAATACAGTCCCATCTTGTGAAAATGTCACAATGTCCTGGTCACACTGCACCATAAAAAGAAAAGAAAAGAAATATCCAAGCCTATGAAGCCTATTTTTTGTATTGTGAATTTTTTTTGTGGCAATAAGGCACATTTTCCTCAAAAGTTAGCAATACCGCAATGTATTTCGGTGTTTTACTTTTTATTGATTCCATTATTCTCAAAAGTGGTTATATTATGGAAATTTTATATTTTAATCAGCATACAGGAAAGTAAAGGAAATGCTAACATATTGTAAATAATATGTCAATTTTTCCACACTACAGTAGCAAACAGAGATTTTTTTTCATATAAAATATGAGTAAATATAAATTCTTATTTCTTTCTTTTGATCTAAATATGACCCGGACATGATCTTAACTGGTTTTATAAGTTTACAGCATGCTTTTTAACAACAATTATTCTAGTACTCTGAAGAACAACTAGAATCGTGAATAGCTGGTTAAGGTGTTCTGAAGGGAAAGTTCATGCTAGGGTGGTTGCCATATTGACCATATTTCTGGAAATAAAAACCAGGGACATTTCCTTGTTCAGTGGTTCCTTGTGGGGTCACCCTGGGTAGAAATGGCGTTCCCTCCCTCAGGGGGTCCCCTCCATCTTTGGGCCCTTGGAATCGTCCTAACCTTCCCCCCACCCTTACGGTGACCCTGCTTATTAAACTTTTTTTTTAACTTTTCAAATGTTATTAACAAGTTCTGTTTATCCCTAATTAGGCTTATTATTTTGCATTTAGGCTAATTTTGAGCCAAAGTATGTGATTTCTGCAAATGTAATTGTTGCAAGTGTAATTGTTTAATTGATTATTATTTTTATTCTTATTATTATATTATAATTTTTTTTATTCATACATAATCGGGTGTACTTTCACCTATGTGATATACAGTAAAATGTTTAAAATTGTGTGCATAACACTCCCATACCCTGTTACATAGTACATAAAAACACATTACAATAATTAATGATAATAGCACCCTGCTCTCATCCAGGTTAAGTTGTCCCTGGCTAAAGTAAGTAATCAATGTAGCTCACACAGCTCAGGTACTTCCTTTAATGTGAGTCTATGGGATTTATCAAGCCTTAGTAAGTACCACTAAAATAAATGAATGTGTTAATTATGTTAAATTTACTGGTTAAAACCCAGAGGATGTACTCTCAGCAGTGAATGTGAAATGTGAGGATGACTGGTCTTGTGAGACTCACTGTCCGCATCTGCCAGGCACATTGAGGGTGTGTAGAGGCTCTTGGGTTTGCGCGGTCCAGATGAGAGGCAGATGGCTCTGCTCCTGCGAGGCCCCGGACGAGACTGCGGCTGCGGCAGGGGAACATTAGGGTCCGGCGCTTGATGAAATATCTGTGAAGATAAAAATAAAATAATAATACTAATAATACATTTATACAGCATGGATGCATAAAATTGATTAAAAGTGACAATAAAGACTTTTGCATTGTAACAAAAGATTTCTATTTCAAATAAATGCTGCTCTTTTGAACTTTCCATTCATCAAAGTATCCCGGAAGAAAAAAAAAATAGTTTTCACAAAAATAACCATTTTCAACATTGATAATACAAAGAAATGTTTCTTGAGCACTAAATCAGCATATCAGAAATTTTTGGAAGGATCATGTGGCATTGAAGACTTAAGTAATTATGCAGAAAATTCAAGAATAAATTACATCTTAAAATATATTAGAATAGAAAATAATTATTTTAAATTGATATAATGTTTTTACAATAGATTTCTTTCAAAAACATTAAAAATTAAAGCTGCAAGCAGCGTTGAAAGGGCCCTCGCACCCGGGCTCACCACAACCCGGTGGCTTTAGGAAAACAGCGAAGGTCAGCAATATGCATTTAAAATGGTAAACATATGAGGATTATGTTATTTATATGTGCCAAACTTCCTGCTGCCAGCTGGTGGCGCTATGACTATAACTGAATATTGGCATGTAGATGTCTTCGGGCCAGAACTTTAATCAAACGTGAAGTCTGGTGCAGATTAAACATTGTATGTTTAAGTTAGTCTAAAGCATGACATATCCTGTTGTCAACAGGTGGTGCTATGATTATAACTGAATATTGGCATGTAGATGTCTTATAAGAAAAGTACTAAGGATAATATTTGGACCTGTGAATGAGGGTGGACAGTGGAGGATGAGAAGGAATGAGGAGCTGAGAGCACTGTATCAGGAGACATCACTATCAACATTTGTTAGACTTCAGCGCCTCCGGTGGTATGGGCACCTCCGAAGGATGGGAGAGGAACGACTGGCACAGAGAGTATTCGGGGCACAGCTTTTCGGTACCAGGCCAAGGGGAAGGCCTAGAAGCCGATGGGCTGATGCAGTGAGGAGGGATATGAGAAGTGCAGGGCTGCGGCCCAATTTCGAGCGGCAAGCATGGAAGAGGATGGTTGTAGAGGCCAGGGACCACTGGTTCCGTAGCGCCAGATGGTAAGGTAAGGTAAGGTAAGATGTCTTATAACATCTGAATATTGGCATCTAGATGTCTTATAACTGAATATTGGCATGTAGATGTCTTCAAGCTATATCAAACATATGAAGTTTGGTGCAGATTGAACATGGTATGTTTGAGTTAGTGTAAAAATATCCTGTTGCCAACAGGTGGCGCTGTGATTTTAACTATATATTGGCCTTTAGATGTTTTCAGGCCAAGACTCTTACCAAATATGTGAAGTCTAGTGCAGATTGGACATTGCATGTTTAAGTTAGTGTAAAACAAGTCATTTCCTGTTGCCAGAAGGTGGCACTATGATTATAACAGAATATTGGCCATTTAGATGTGTTCAGGACAGTACTTTTATCAAACATGTGAAGTTTGGGGTAGATCGAACATTGTCTGTCTGAATTATAACAACTTCCTATTTCATGGCGAAACATCAAAGTTTGTCAGGCCGCCACGGAAACGCCTTTCAAGGAGAACTCAAGATTTTCGCATTTTAATGTCACAAAGGGCTTTAGATTACACTGACCAAATTTGGTGTTGATCTGTTTAAATCTCTAGGAGGAGTTTGTTCAAAAACAATGCCTGAAAATGGCAAAAACAGCACAAAACTTGCAGAGAAATTTCAAAACAACAGACTTCCTGTTGGGTTTCGTACATGTATGTGAAACATAGCTCGAGAAGCACTTCATTGACATTTATAGGTGGCGCTATTGAGCAATTTTGCCACGCCCACTTCTGAAACCCATATCAGATGTAAATTTTCGCCACTTATGGCATGTGTGCAAAGTTTCATGAGTTTTCAAGCATGTTTAGGCCCTCAAAAATGCAATTCATTTTGTAGAAGAAGAAGAAGAATCATCTGAGCAATTCCAATAGGGTTCTCGGGCCCTAAATATTACCAACCCCAAAACTCTGAACAGTAGTCGATATAGACATATACAAATAAAAGATACAGTATGACTGTATCATTTCGTAAAGGAGTTTGTTGTATATTATCTTTGATTTCACTTGCCTTTTCAAAATTTTCAATGAGAATTTCTACCACGATATTTTGGAATTTGATGTTCATCATGGCGGCAACGGTTTCCTCCTGTGAGCGCATGAGCGTTGGGCCAAAGATCACTCCCAGATTGGACACCGTCATCATGTTACTCTCACTGTGAGTGGACACACTGCAGGGACACATGTTCAGTCAAATCCAGGAAACCAATATCACACTTAAAAATACTTCATTACCACACAAAACCACCTGACACCAACCTAAACTTGCATGCAGGACCAGACCAGATTTTGGTGCTTAATGCAACCTTCTGCTATCTAGTAGGCAATTCTTTTTAGCACCAAATTTTAAGTGGTGAAGAACATCAAGTACATCTTGGTCTTGGTTAAGCTAGTTAAGAAGTTTTGTGAAGATGCCAGCACCCAAAACACAACACATGCTGGTGATCAACTATCTTCACTTTAAATAAATCTACAACATATTAAGACGGAAAAGAAAGTGAGTTTAGGGAGAGAAATGTTTTCATTTTTGAGGAAAGTTTCCTTTCAATAGTAAAAAATCAATATAAATCTACATGTTCAGTCGTACTTGAGTAGATGTTTGATTAATATCTCCAGCATCTCTTTGTTTTTGTCAGGTAGTTTATGCACCAGCGCGTGAACTGCACACACTCTGTAGTTCTGATCATCAGATTCTGAAAGAAAACACACCAAATATATCAACACACCATCAAAACAAACGCATCACAAATATATACATTCAGTATATAGCTTTTCAGTGTGTTAATGTTGTAATTCTTAAGCTTTAGTACTTACTAACAGCCAAGAGGAAGTCTGAGTGGAGCTTGTATGTCATGAGAGGCTCAGAAAGACACCTGGTGGACGGAGACGAGAATTACATCTTGTTTGCTCTTCGCTATGAAATGCTTTTGTTATTTTCAACTCTCTCAAACAGAGAAAGGTACACTCTATTTCAGTGCAATTTTCCTGAATGTACAGTTCCCACTAGCCGCTTGAATCTAATAACAACAGTAATAACATCAGCCTGTAACATGTAGCAAAACCTGAGGTAATTCTTGAGGCCGCTGGTGATGGTCTTGTTGTCCCAGGTATCTGGGTCCAGATCCATATCTGACGCTGCTTTGGGTGCTGTAAGAGAAAACCAGGAACATGTACAACATTAATTGTGCACTCATGGAAAACTGCTAATAAAATGAATTTAGAATGTCATATTTCAAACCAAAAAAAGTTGCAAGAAAATGAAGGCAATTTTTAGGATCATTCAGATTTTTGCACAGTAACATCATTTTCATGATAATTAAGGACACTATAAATCATTCATCCTTTAAAAAAATAATTGAATTGAATTTAATATCCTTATTTATTATGGATTTCGGTATTACAGTAATGACAACCGGAGGTGAAAATGTAGACAACTGTCAAGAAAGTGTCTCTTATTTTTTTCATTTTCTTAAAAACATATTATACTGTACGTTCTATTATATGATGTATATTTATGTTTTGAGAATCTATCTATATCTATCTATCCAAGGAAGAGATGTCCTAGTGAAGGGGAGAAGATAATGTTTTTGATAAAAGATTATGATTATATTATATTAAACTATGCAACAATCAATAATTAAAATAAGAATTGTCAATGTTGTTTCGTAGTGACGTGGTGTTTATATTTTAAGTTGGTCTGTGAAGTTTTTAAACTTGATTTAGGGTTTACAGACTAATTCCAGACATTTGATGAGATATTTCAGAACAATATTAATAGCCACCAGATGTGAGGTTAAGCTCCAAAATAAATTCATTTGACAGAGTTTTTGCGAGAGGAATAGATTTTTATGACCCTGGCCTGAATCACACATTTGTTTGTCTAGTTCTCGAAGCTGGCATTAGTTGTGTAGAGTGATGTAACTTACAGAAGGCTGTGGTCATGAGCTTCTGCACTTTTGAGTTTATTCCACCGACTCTGTACAAACCCATAGTGTTGAGCCCTGCTGAGAGAAGAATGTATACAGTACATACAGAACATACATAAACATAGAAACCCAACACACAAGCATACTTACTCTAAATTTTGAAAGAGAGAGACCAAACGATGTATGAATGATTTAATCTGATGTAAGATTTTACCTATTATAACACATTTTTTAATTAGATTACATAAACAGTTGATCAATAATATATTTATATTACAATTAAGTGACATATTTGATACATTTGATAAAATACTACACACAAAGGTCTATTATTATTACAATAAGGATGTAATAAAAAAAATGGAATGCTTTAACCACAATAAATATCCTATACTTAAGAAATGAGTACTCCAGTAAACATACAACTCACCTCTCACCTCCACCAGCTGTATACACTTCCTCACAAAATTAAAGCCAGCTTCATTTAAATATGCTACAAAAGACAGGTGAAAAGAAACAACATGTTCAATTGATGGATTTAGCTTGTGTCGCACTCTGGGAGACACGGCTTACTCCGGTTGTGCTAAATGTAATGCGATCAACCTTGTAAAAGGAAATGAGAGAGCAGAGACACACAAAGGGTGTAGTGAAGGGAAACAGAACACATTATCTGAATGAGCGTTTGTTAAACAGTAAATCTGATGAGAGCATGTGAGGTCAGACTCAAACATTAAGCTCACTCTGACCGAAAAAAAACAAAAACAAATAGGCAAGACGTAATGTAAAATAAAATGAATAATTAATATCACTGTGGCTATGCTTATAGACTTAAATACTTACTCTCTTCTTTCTTGCTCAGAATAGCAGGAAGGTTGTAGATCTGAAAGAGAGAGAGAAAAAAAAGAATCATATTAAGTGAATCAAGTACACTGTAAAAAAAGATCGTGATTTTAACGGTAAAAAACTGTGAAAATGCTACAGTAAAAACCTGTTAAATGGTTAACGGAAAGTTCCTGTAAAATTTACAGGGAAAAACCGTAAACTGACGTTCCCAGAATTCACTGCGTTGCATTTCAAATTCTGTTTGAATTTGATGTTTTTTCTTTGAAATAACTGTTTCTTCTTAGTTTTTTCTTATCAGTTATGTTTATTAGGGTAGTATGTTACATCTAATGTTGTTAAATTAATGTTTATTGCATATTTCAGTTTAATGAGTCTCACCATGATGGTGTTTAGTGCTCGTGTGAATGACACTGTGCACCTTCTATATATGCTATTATTTAAAAGCTGCTTGAGATGGGCTTTGGCTCATGATGTGACTTTCTCATCACCACCTGCATTTGGTGGTTATCAGTGTATTTCAAAGTACAAAACAGATTTCAATACTTCAATAGGTTGGTATATTAACATTATATCAGTTAAAGAAATTACGGTATTTAACTGTAAATTTAAGTTTAAACCATAAAACCTAAAACGTTGTTACCGTATTTTTTATGGTAGAATTCCGGCAACCGCAGCTGCCAGTTTTTTACCGTACATTTTACAGAATTTTTTTTACAGTGTATTACTTGTTACTTGTCAGACAAATGGCGTATCGATTTTTACATGTTCTGACAAAAATAACTGAGCTTGAGGATCTTCTGAAGCTTCAATCAATACAGGAGCAAATGATGACAACTATGTGAATATTGTATTAAATCAGGCAAGAAATTTGCTTCAGGACTCACCGGCTCTTTGCCATCCATAGCTTCCAGCCAGAGTCTCCTGTTGGACTCAGACAGCGCTTGTAGCGTGATAATGCCATGCCTGAAGACAACACAGAATTTAAAAGTCTGACATGTTCTAGAAATATCTACATCTACTCATCTAAAATAGTTCCTGAATAGAGCCTTTGGAGAAACTGAAGCATTACCACTGACTTCCATAGTGTGAAAACTGTTCTTCCATTGTATGACAACTTCAGTAAATGATAGAATTTTCTTTTTTGGGCAAACTATCCCTTTAAGTCAGCTTGAGCAGCAATTGTTCACCCCCCAAAAAGATGATGCAATTCCAAACCTGTATGACTTTCTTCCTTGAATGAAACACAAAGAATGAAACTGCTCTTTTGCATAGAACGTAATACACAGAGAATGCAAAAACCTATTTTTTAGTCTCACTGATTTGGAATATATTGTATATGAGCATACTTTGCATACTTTTGTCTCATTTCTGGAGCTTGACAGCTTTTGGTGATTGTATGCTGTTGTTGTATGGAAAGAGCAGCGTGAACAAAGTCATATGAGTTTGAGATGACAATGCGTTTTGAGGGTAATTATTTCTTTAAATGTCTGAACTAAAATCAAAAGTGATATCTTAAAAACCTTTCAATTTCCCAAGCTCAGTAACACTACACACTTCTGGGAAAAATTATACATGAAAGTACTACTTCATTTACATAAGCATAAATTTACCTATATTCTGTATTTGCACTCTGAGTTTCACAGCATTTAGAATCACAAGGACCAATTAATCCACCCATAAATATTACCCGTGGATCTTCACACATGATTTGACAGCATTTGCGGTAACCGTAACTGTAAGGTGAACGTTAGAGTGAGCTCATAGCCATTAACACGCTCCTCGCTGCAGATACAGCCATGCCTGTGCAACAGCTGTCAACAGCTAATATCTGTGCATGGATGAACCAGCTATACGCTCAGCTATGCTTTGATTATTCTCCTGCTTGTTAGGGCAAGCACGCTGCAGTGCAGTTTAAAGGTAATGGTAGCTGTGTTTTCTGAGAGGAGATTTTTGGACATGAAAAAGTGTATGAATATCATAGCATTTATAATGTTATGGAACACTGAAATGGAACATTCTGAGATTGAATTTTAAGTGAACTACTGAAAAACTTTGTTCCAAAACGTAGTGAGCTGCCTTGCTGTCTACTGTCTAGATAGGTAGCAGCTTTGTGAAATAACATCCTATTTGTCATAAAACCTCGTCAGTGAATGATAATACATATATATATATATATATGTATATGAGTTTATTTGCAAAAACAGATAACTTCATTTTTTTTAATTTTCAAAAATCATGTTTTTTATTATGTTATCATGTTTTTATTGTTTTGTTGTGTTAGTTAGCGGTTTTTTAAAGTTATTTTTTTAACCTAGTCAAAATAACCCAACTGCAGTTGTATTGAGATTAATTGGAACACACAATGAAAAAACATGATTTCTGAGAATTGTTAAAAACGGAGTTATCTGTTTTTGCAAATGAACTCTTATATATATATATATATATATATATATATATATATATATATATA
>JAFVLL020027007.1:0-13893 GCA_021397915.2 Tor tambroides | reverse complement strand
TTGATTCCATCACGAGAGTTTGTTGACTGTGCACCTTAAAATAAACACCTAACGTTTTACTTACCTGTGTGTTCGACTGATTCCATTACAGTGTGACACTAACACTATCCCGCCTGGTTTTGATTTGTCCATCATTACTAAATGATCCAGCATTGAAAATGACCTAAACGTTTTCTAAATGTGTACAAGCTGAATGCAAGACAGCTAAGACACGGAGGATCTTACATCAAAATGTATTTTAAAAAAAGCTAATTCAGATAACAGCCTTAATGTGGAGTGAGAGAACAAGATGAATCACAGTTAAAAGAGGGTCTATATCGGTAAGTATCAGCGTTCCCATCACCTCCTCTTTTGAGTTTACATCAACAGCAGGAAACAGGCTCCATCCATAACCTCTGCAAAGAGCTGCTTCCATTATCAGGGCCTCCTGTTGCCCCTTTTTTCCAGCTCTCCCCTTGACAAGACCCATGTTTACTTTAGTGTGCAAAAATCTGTTAGGAATAAGATTTCTCATTTTTTTCCCCCCTCTCACTGTTTGTTTTCTACAACATTGCCACTAAAATGGAAATAGCATCTTCATTAACTGGAAATAACATGAATCTTCTACATGTTCGAAATGTCGCCATAAAAATGTGTATTTAGTCTAAATATTTTGTCATATTTAAAGGCATAGTCAGCCTAGAATGAAAATTTGCTGAGATTTTTATCATCCAAGATGTAGATGATTTTGTTCGTCAGAAAATGCATGACATGTAAAGCAACTCAGGTTGTACCTCAGAGATGTGCCTTAAATATTGTATCTTGGACTTGACCTTTTCTGAGGCTCTGAGCTCTCTGGCTCTCGGTTTCCTCTCACTTTTGGTAAGATGCTGAGTTTGTCAGCAATATGTTTATGGCAATGTCACACTACTGAAGGGGAAATTTTGTACTGTGGACAGTGTAAGTAAAACTTATGGTATGTTAAAAACTATTTTATTTGCTCAGGAGATTTGAACTCAACAAAGAGACAAATGAGGTGGAACCAAAGACTTAACAGCTACTAAAGGTGAGTGTTTAACATGTGTGTTGAAATATTTGACTCACAGATGTAAGTGTCAACAAGTAAAATCCAGAGCTAAATATTTATATGTAATGTAATAATTTATTGGTAGCTTTCAAACACCTCAGAATTACAATTCTGAGTAAGACCTAGTAAAGTGTGTGTGTCTGTCTGTTTTCCTATGTGTCAGAGATCAGAGCCTAAACGCCCCCTCAGCCATTTGGACACTGAGCCAGAGCTGTTTGGACGCAGCCAGAGGTTTTATCTTAATGCTCACATACACACTGACACAAAGCTTTGAGTGAATTCCAATGCACTGCATTTTAAAGCTCCCCTTTAAACTCTCAAAACGAACAGCAGATAAATCCAACTGAGTAATTTTTTGTGAGAATGCTCAAGCGTAAAATTGTGCCTCAGCATCCATCTTAAACGTGTGGTTTCACTGTCCCAGATTTGATTCTCTCCATGCATTATTTTCTGTTTGATAACACTGTACAGAAGATGATGTTGAATCTAAACTACTTTTCCAATAAAATCGTTATAACATTGCAATGCTTTGTTTAGAGTTTAGGCTGTGGCTAGGTGACATGTCCTGCATCTTAGACTGTTTTTAAAATTATTCTTGGATAATAATTATGCATGCACCTTCTATGACTAGATATTAATTGAGAGACTAAAAAAATCGTTGAAAAAGAAATGCATACGCTACCAGTAAAAAGCTGACCAATGATCACCAAAGCTGGATTTAGTCTAAAACTGTAATAGTATTTCACAATATGTCTTTTAAAAATAATAAAACATTTTAATTATTGACTTTTAATGCATATATAAATTGAACCTAAAATGTTAAACATTTTATGCATCAACTATCATGCACATGCCTGGATGCATAGCACCAAAACCTGTCTGAGCTCCAGAATCTGGGTTGTGGAGCTCTGAAGTCGACCCAGAGTAGCTCAAGAGCCACATACTTCAAATGGAAAGTATTCTAGACTATAGTACCATCTGCTTTCACTTTAGAGTCCGATTCCACACCTAAATAAAGATCCCTCTTGAACACTTTTATTGCTCTCCAACCCCCTCTTGTTATGTTTTTCTTTTCTTTCTTTCATTTTCCTCCTTTACCACTGGCTATATTGCAGCAGGCAGACTGTGATGTGAGAGCTCACCTCTCTCTCTCTGCCACTGACACGACTAAAACCTGCCCTGTGTCAGATCTTATCACTCCTGTGAAACATCAGGTTTGTTTTTTATTGGTGTGTGAATGCTTTGGATTGATTCTCTTTTCCTGTTACTCATTTGATTCAGTTGACTCGTTCGTGTTCCAGTGTTTTATCTAAGAGACAGGTCCTGACTTAACAGCTTCTATAAAAAAATCAGGTCCTGAGGGGAGGATAGGAGCAAAGGAGCTCTATAATACCGGTGGAAATCTCAAAGGTAGTTGATTGGCTCAAAGAGTTCGAAACAACAAAAAAAGCTTAGAAACTTTTCGAAGTAGTGCTTCAGAGTCACGTGATTTTAGCAAACAGGGCTTTGTGGTGGTTTGACGAGCCAGTAACAAATACATGGCTTTAGCTGTATAATTTAAGTTCATACTTTTTCATCAGAATCTTCTGATCATTAAAGTCCTTAAAATTATATCTAAATGCAGTTACTTGTTGGCAGTACTGTAGTAATTTACACGTAATCTTACATGTAATCTGGATTACGCAATCAGATTCCAAAAACTGAGTACTCATAATATGGATTATATTACAATTTAAAATGCTCATAATAAGATTAGTTTTTTTATGGATTACATTATAACATATTATTCTTAAAATGTCTGTAAATGATTAATCATTTGTTGATTCTCCGTAATTCTTCTTTTTTTCTCTTTTACCGTTTCCTTTCCAAAAATCTTACTGTGTTTCACGATTTAGCTTTGACTATACTCACAATATAGAAGGGCAATGTAAATGTCATGTAAATAGTTTTAATGTAAATAACACTGGTGTAATGTAATGTTTAATGCACTTCATAATGTTGATATCAAATATTTTTTTCTCTTTCTTTTTAAATCAATATGGTACGTTTAATGGTAAATTTAAAACAAGGTAAAACAAAAAGTAATAAACAAGGTTAAAGGAGTAAAAGTAGTAAACAAGGTAAAAAAAAAAGTAACCTAAAAGTAATCTAAAAAGTAGTCAAAATACATTAACTAAAATGAATAACCTAGATTACATTACTAACTACATTTTTCATCATGTAACCTGTAATCAGTAATGGACTACAATTTGTAAGTAATCTACCCAGCACTGCTTGTTGATACTGTACACTAAACAAGTGCAATGTATTACAGAGATAATTATTTACTGGTATTTACTGATGTTATAGATTACACTTTTTAGATTACTTTTTAAAGAAATGTTTGCAAATGTATTGTAGAGCATGTTGTTGAAAATATTTTTGCTGCGTTTTCATTACACTGTAACCAGCAAATGTCCTTAGCGTGCAGAGATTCGAGCGTTCGAAAAAAATTAATATTTTGCAGCACAATTGATTCAGTTGAATCAAATTCAAACATCTTTATGAAACAGAATTGGGACATGGCAGGTCTGGACAAAAACATTCCTTACATAATATGTCGGAGTGCACACGAAATGCCAGGATCTCCAACATTTCCTCACTTTATAGAGAATAACCTTTCAGCAGATTATTTGTAAAGATGTTAATTCACATCATGCAATCTCTCAAGGCTATATGCTCTGTCTATATGGCAGCTACCATATGTTCTTACTTGTTTCCACTGCTTTATTTCCATTATCATAAGACCCTTGGCCCGAGATCCACAGAGAGGAGGAAAGATGTAACATATGGTTAAAATACATTACAAAAATAACCTAAATGCTATCTTGTTTTTCATCTGTAAACAGCTGTAGTAGATGTTTGTGATTGAGTATTTTTGGTTTCAATCACTGTAGATGCATCAAATCAGTTGAAATCTGATACACTTGAAACAAAATACTTGTTACTTTAGATCATTGTATTAATATTCCTCAAACAGATATTCCCAAGTATTGAACTTAAGCAATTAATTCAGCCTGAATCACTTAATGTGTGTTATTTTACTGCCTTGCAAGCTCTGATATTTCCTTAGTAATTGCAAATGTACACTATTTATGAATTTAAAGGCACATTTTGATCCCTCCCGATGCAACACTATTTATGGCACTCCTGGAACATGTTGAGAGATGAAGTGGCCTGAAAATGAATAGACGATAAGCAGAAAACCTCTCATTTTTTCCAAGCTGATGCTTTACCTTCTCATGGCACCAGTGGTTCTTTTCTTTAGAAGCAGGTGATTTATTTAACCAACAACATATTTATTTGTCTGTTTGGACCTTTTGCAAAATTGATTTCCCCCAGAAGAGTGCTGGGTTTGACCTGCCTAGTGGTTCCAGACAAGCCTCCTCTACACTATCACAGATCAGGTTTCTGGAGAGATCAGACCAAGCATTATGCTCAGGAAGTCACAAGAGACTTTATCCAGAGTCCTGCCAACTTGATCAGCCCGCAAATATGATAAACCTTGACAGGAGGAAGAAATGACTCCGTGTTGGGATGAATAGGGAGTCAATACATAGCCTAAATCCATTCATTCATCTGAAGTCTCCAAGAGGTTTATAGGGTGATGGGGTGATGGGGTTTAGTACTGAGCTGTACTGGATCATGCTCAGAAAAAAAATCCTGATCTGGATGTAAAGTTTGCCAGGAAAGGTAGAGTCAAAAATTGGGTGCTGACTTTTAAAGTCACGCAATCTAAGATAAAAAGGCTTCACCTAGATTATTTTGAACTGTGTAAATTCATCCAAGTGCAAGTCATGCACCTTGGCAGTTTGATCCACTAATAGTCATAGCATGATTCAGCTCCAGGGAAATAAAGTCCATCTGTTTGGTCACAAGACATCAGAGATGTAGTGTGAATCACTGACATGTTGCATGCTTTGATTTCATTTTCTCATGCCACTGCGTGCCAAACAGCCCCTTGTTTTTCAGCTGACACACAGGAAAGGGTTACTGACTTCCCAAAAGTGATGTGACTCTAGTCTGGCAGAGTACAGTATGCAGCGAAAAATAGCTTTGAACAAACACAACAATGACTTTTGTTCAAAACAAAGTAGAGAGTAGAGTAATGCCCCAATCATTATAGTGGTAAAAGATTTCTGGCCAGTTCTGTGATGTGTTACAGTAAAGTCACCATTTGAAGCTACAGATTATTAAAAACAGTAGAAAATAAATTCATAAGAGCACTGGAAAACTTGTGACAAAATATACAAATCAAGACTGATATGTGTGGACATTTTTATTTTAAATATTAGCTGTTTTATTGTTTGTGTAGTAATTAGTTTTACAGTATATGTGATATTTTTTATAACTATATAACTATTTATTAACGATTATTTTTGGTATACATGACATCAACAAAAATAAACATGAACAAAAATAAAATAAAAGCTAATTAGATGTTCAACCAAAATGTTTTTATAAAATGTATTTTATTAAATTATAATATTAAAGTTTAAATTAGTACTGTATTTATTGCATTATTATTTACTCACCCTCATGTTGTCCCATATGGACTTTCTGTATGAAACTTTTTTGTGCATTTACATCATTTCTGGAGCTTGAAAGATCCAGTCTTATGTCACCCATATAGAAAAAGTAAGTAATTCTGGATGACATGAGGGTGAGCAAATCATGATAGTTTTCATTTTGGGGTGAACTATTCCTGTAAGTGTTCAAATTACTTATATTTAAACTGGCAGTTTTTTAAATGTGCTGTCATATATACACTGCTCAAAAAAATTAAAGGAACACTTTTTAATCAGAGTATAGCATCAAGTCAATTAAAATTCTGGGATATTGATCTGGTCAGTTAAGTAGCAGAGGGGGTTGTTAATCAAGTTTCAAAGGCTTTGGTGTTAATGAAATTAACAACAGGTGCACTAGATGGGCAACAATGAGATGACCTCCAAAACAGGAATGGTTTTACAGGTGGAGGCCACTGACATTTTTTTCCCTACTCATCTTTTCTGACTGTTTTCACTAGTTTTGCATTTTGCTAGGGTCAGTGTCACTACTGGTAGCATGGGGCGATACATGGATCCTAAAGAGGTTGCACAGGCAGTCCAACTCCTCCAGGATGGCACATCAATACGTGCCATTGCCAGAAGGTTGCTGTGTCTCCCAGCACAGTCTCAAGAGCATGGAAGAGATTCCAGGAGAGAGGCAGTTACTCTAGGAGAGCTGGACTGGGCCGTAGAAGGTCCTTAACCCATCAGCAGGTCCGGTATCTGCTCCTTTGTGCAAGGAGGAACAGGATGAGCACTGCCAGAGCCCTACAAAATGACTTCCAGCAGGCCACCGGTGTGAATATCTCTGACCAAACAATCAGAAACAGACTTCATGAGGGTGGCCTGAGGGCCCCATGTTCTCTAGTGGGCCCTGTGCTCCCTGCCCGGCACCGTGGAGCTCGACTGGCATTTGCCATTGAACACCAGAATTGGCAGGTCCGCCACTGGCATCCTGTGCTTTTCACAGATGAGAGCAGGTTCACCTTGAGCTCGTGACAGACGTGAAAGGGTCTGGAGAAGCCGTGGAGAATGTTATGCTGCTAACATCGTTCAGCATAACCGGTTTGGTGGTGGGTCAGTGATGGTCTGGGGAGGCTTATCCATGGAGGGACGCACAGACCTCTACAGGCTAGACAATGGCACCCTAACTGACATTAGGTATCGGGATGAAATCCTTGGACCCATTGTCAGACCCTACGTTGGTGCAGTGGGACCTGGGTTCCTCCTGGTTCACGACAATCCTCATTTAGCGAGAGTATGCAGGCAGTTCCTGCAGGATGAAGGAATTGATACCATTGAATAGCTCCCACACTCACCTGACCTAAATCCATT
This sequence comes from Tor tambroides, assembly GCA_021397915.2. Lineage (NCBI taxonomy): Eukaryota > Metazoa > Chordata > Actinopteri > Cypriniformes > Cyprinidae > Tor > Tor tambroides. The sequence goes on along the minus strand of JAFVLL020027007.1, from coordinate 6,906 downwards.
AGAACACCTCTGGGACATTAAGTTTCGGTTCATCCGATGCCGCCAGGTTGCACCTCGGACTGTCCAGGAGCTCAGAGATGCCCTGCTCCAGACTGGGAGGAAATACCCCAGGACACCATCCATCGGCTCCCATTAGGAGCATTCCCCGATGTTGTTATGTATATGGTATGTAGGGCCATACAAACTACTGAGTACTATTCTGAGTTGCTGCAATGAAATTTCAGCAAAATGGACTAGCCATTTTGGCTATGGACTAACTTTGATTTCGGGGTGTCTTTGAATTCAGTCCTCTGTAGGTTGATAATTTTAATTTCCATCAAACGATGTGGCATCCTTTCATTCCTAACACATTACCCAGTCCATATCAGTATAGATATCCAGCATGATATTTTTCCCCATTGAGATCTGATGTGTTTTCAAAGTGTTCCTTTAATTTTTTTGAGCAGTGTAAATGCATTAATACTGTCTGTAATATTCCGTAGTCTGTCTCTCCCAATCTCTCCTCTTAGCCTGTGCATATCCCTTCTTTGAGGAGGTATTATTAGCTGGCAGGAGAGGAGAGAAAGTGATGGAACGCAATAAGAACATGGATGCAGGGTCTGGGAGACAAGCATAAACCAAACACAGTCAGTACCCTTATAAGGGCATCACCATTGTGATTATAGCTTTGCTGACACATTCACTCAAGATATGAGCTGAGCTGGGTTTTCTCAGGATGGATTCCTCATGTGGAGCGCTGCATAATGAGAGACTATGTCTTGACGGTTTATGAAAACTGAACGCTAGAACGTTCTGGTGGTTTATTGTTTGGGATTGGTCACAGCTCGCACATTAGAGCTATTTCTGCATGTGCTCGACATGTGTGTGGAGACTCACAGCACTCTCTCTCATAGAGTAATGTTAACTTCACATCTGAATAGCTCTTAAAAAGGGAATTGCTGTGAAAAGTTACAAATCTGGCAACATGATGGATTGAAATTTCATGCCAGTTTATTTAGTCTATTTATTTGTTCATAAATGCTATATGCAATAATAATTTTATATAGATACACACAGACCTCACTTAACCACTTAAAAATTCATTAGTACGCATGCTAAACTCAATAATGATGACACTCAACATCATTAAGCAAAATGATGAGCTCTTAACATCACCACATAACAAATAACAACAGCAACAGTCATCAAACATTAAAACACAGAGACTATAACGCTAAATAGATCATTTATTCATGCTGCAATGCATGCTGGGAGCTTTCAAGTCAGTGATATTGTTCAGTATAAAAATATCAGGTCAAATATGCTGGTCTAACCAGTGTTATTTTGAGATACTATTATAGTTTTTATTTCAATCTGACTTTTATTTGTATATATTGGTTTTCATTTTCATTGTAGTTAAAGTTTAAGTCACTTTGTTTTCATCATGTTTTTTTTTTTCAATACGTCTATATTGTTTTTTAAAATTATTATTTCAGTTGTAGTTTTAGTTATTTTCATACATGAAGTTAACCTAAACAAAAATGAGAAATATAATAGTTTTTATATTATTTATTTATTTTTGGCATCTCATCAGCAAATTAGACTAGTGGCATGCGTTTATGTAGATTTTAAAATGTCTACATGTATTTTTATGTAGATTCACATTTCTGAGTATGTTTTTAGCCGTGCTCTTTCAGACAAGATTTGTACTAGTTTAACAGTGATGAAATGCCAAATAAAACAGTAAAAATAAACATATTTATGTACCATTTACAACCTTTGTAAGCAACCTCTGTATAATACTTTCAGCTCTTGGTATGTGTTTGATGTTGATGTTTATTTGGTTATTTGGCAAGATGCTATATAAATAAAAATTATTATTATTCAGTGTTCACTTAATGAGAAATAATAAAATGTAAAATGTCAAGTATGCAAGGATGCAAGTAAGTTTAGAAGCATTTCCAAAAAAAAATAAATAAACAGAAGGCCTATTATAAATGATCTCTCTACAAACTTGTGGCCTATAAAACTAAACTTAGTGGCTGGTTTCACCAGACTTGCTCTTTTGTCATTGCCCATAAAGCAAGTGCAGGTGGGTTTAGGCGATGGGCAGTCTGGAAGAGAAGTGTATGCTAAATCTAGATGATTTATATACTCTGTGTTTAGCCAAATAGCTGTGGGTGCAAATAATTAAAGAAGCGAGCCATTACTCACTTACAGGTGTTCACACATTATAAGAGACTGACCTCAAGCTGTGCCTCCCTTCAATTCCCAAACCACTGAGGCCCCCAGTACCTACAGGGCCTCCTCACGGGCCAAAGGTCACCCTCTTGCATTTATTTATCAGTACATCTTTCAGAAAGCAGTTTCAGATCAGATGACATCGGAGAGGAGTGTTCTGGAAAAGTTATTTGTTTTTGTGTGACTACTCGCTTATTTAGAAAGAGAGCCATGTCATTTTAAGAGTGGCTAAGGGAATGTTTGCTCACCCTCTTAATGGCTTTGTCGAGGAAGACCATCCATCTTTCTCTCTGCGCATTACAGGATTGAACCCCAGGAGGTGACCGCCTGGCAGATACACACGGTTTACATGGAGCCATGCTGGAGACAATGCTGCGGTAAACACAACATCACAAGGAGTGCATGCTTTTTAGTTGTGGAATGATAAATATTAGCAGATTTTAAATATTAGTACACAAACACTCAAATCTAGATTATTATGGCTACAGGCCTGAACATGAGCTGTTTATACATGATGAATTGCATTGATTCATTTGAAATGAGGGAATCAAGCTATAAATTCACTAAGATTGAATTGAAAAGAGCCATTATGACAAATTCTGATGGGAGAAAGTGAGGTTTCTGTATCACTTAAACTTCTTAGCATCTGTGGTTCCATGAAGATCCTTCAAGTCCATGTAAACTTTCCATTGCACAAAAGGTTATTTTTATAGTGGAAAAAGGTTCTTCAGATGGTTCTTTTAAGAACTGTTCACTGAAAGTTTCTCTGGGGAACCCAAAATAGTTCTTCTGTGACACTACTACAAAAAACCTCTTTGAAATCTTTATTTTTAGGAGTGTATCAAAATTTTTCATTTAGAATCGATTAGTGGAAAACTGCCTTAAGCACACAGATTTGACTCCCAGTTTGGTTGCAGTTCTATGGTTTTGATTGAATGTGAAATAGTAAATTAGTGTCAAAAGATATCCTGACATAAACATACCAATCTTGCTTTAACTCTTCCTTTTCACATGAGACAATTTATTGATGGACCTCACAGGACACACCTGTATTCACAGCTGTAAATCTGCTCTTTCCTCCTCTCTCGCCCACTTAGTATAAACAAATAGCACCTACCATGTGAATTCGTTGTTCATTTAGTGTGCGTTGAAGCAAATGAATTACAGATCTCTAATGAAAAAGGCTTAGATAAATGAAATCATTTTGGAACTCGGTTTTGGTCCTCAGATGGTTAAAGGTGATTTATGGGGAACATTTCGATTCCTTGGTCAGAAACAGCTCTGTGGAGAAAACAAGCAGAATTTCTGCAGCTGGCTGTTGAGTTGCGTGTGAACACTTTGTCACAGAGCAATCTCCTACAAACACAGATGCGTACACTCTCCTGCTATGCTCACAGAGAGAAACTCCAAACTGAGGAGGGCAAAGCCACATAGAGACTTTTACCTCATGGTGTTTGAAACGCAGCGAGAGTTCAGTGCTCCTCAAATACAACAGTCCTGTTACTCGTTTAACTTTGCGGTTTAAATGCCTTGGCAGTCTATTAGTGGCCTTTTGGCAGCAGCAGGCAACCATGCACTGTTAAATGGGTGAAAGTGAAAGCTTCTCAAGCCATCCTTGACACAGTTCACATCAAACAGGGAATTGTGGGAAGGTGCTATTGTGCAATGGCCTGGTAGATGCTGTAAATTATTTAGATGCTGTAAAATAAATTTCAAACAGAGAAACTTCTGTAAATGTGTATATATCTGTAAAAATGAACATAAAATGATATTTAAAACGTAAATTTCAGACACAACATTGTCAGTCTATTTGTTCCGAACTAAGCCAAAGCAGAACTGACTGTTGCGTGTCTCTGAGAAACACATTAGTGAATCTGTGTGTCAAAATTTATGTTGAAAGGACAGTTTAGAGTTGGTAGGAAGCAAAGTGGGGGCAGGATTGGGAAAGGTTCTCGAGCTGGGATTTGAACTCGGGACGTCTGTAGCGCAATGGCGCTGTATCGGTGTGCTGCCTACAAGGCTATCGGCACCAACGACAAGTCAACAAATCTAACTTTCATCTAACTTTAATCTTTAGTATTTACATTTTATTTCAGCTTGTTACAATTGATGAAAATAATTTTAGTATTAGCTCTGACTAGAAGTAACTGCACTATAATAACATTTAATTACATTACTTTAAATATTTTACATAATGTTATCAGCATATTTTGCCCAGAACCTTTTGATTTAACTTGGGCCAGAAGAGTTTCAACAATGGCCGGCTCTGACATACGAAGACAAACTGGTGCTGTGTGTCTCATGGGAGCTGGTTTGGATCAGTCAGCAGCCTGTGATGTACCATGACTCTGTGCTCTCTGGAGGGTGATTTGGGGCAAGAGCGGTGGGCCGAAAGCAAGGGGCTCCAGCAGCTGCTTCAAGTTGTGCACCTTCATGCAAATACACACATATGAACATACATACGTATGTGTTCATACACACACAGGCTTTCTAAATGGCATCTGGTTCCTCATGAAAGATATGGAGGTGGGATGTTGGGGTCATCCGCTGAGCCAGAAGTGCAGTTTGGTACTTAATCTCATAAACATGACTCTGGATTCTTCACAAGTGATGGCAGCATTCCAGAGCTGATCCCACGGGCTGCTGTTGCACTCGCATCCAGGAATCAGTCATCTGTGCTTTGGTCTGGACCCAAGTAACAAGAACCACACTGAGAGGAGATCAAGTACATACACAAGGTGTGCCCTGTCCTCTTATTGCTGTAGCTCAGCTGGTAGAGCATGGTGTTAGCAATGCCAAGGTCATGGGTTCAGTTCCCAAAAACATATATATCTTCATTGCATTGTAAGTTGCTTTAGATAAAACACAGTTCCTGTGTCAAACTGATGAAAGCTTTGTGCTTGTAATTTACAAATAATAAGCCATTGATTCAGCGATAAACAATGATACAAAGACTAAAAAATGTTCAAATAATGCTTGGCTTAACAGTCGGTAAAATATAATCAGCAATACATCTTTATGTGTACTGTTCACCTTGTGCAAGACAGTAAACCTCAGAATTAGAACCAGGATCTCTTTCATGACCTTACTTACAACTGTTTTTCTGAGTTGACTGATGAGAGAGTTAGTCAAAACCAAACTGTATTCAGAGCCAGAGGGTGAACAGCTCAATGTTAAATCAATGGCTCGATCAGGATCTCATTAGAGACCTTATTAGATACGTTTTATGATGAGGGATGTGAAGAATTTGGCAGCGTGAGAAGTACAAATCACGCTTTGCTGACGTGTGTCAATGTGTGGCAGCTGTATTGGCCGGATTTGGCCTGTTATGACGTGCATCCAATTGTAAACTACAAAACGTCAAACTCACAAACATGTCAAGATGAATGCAGCCATTTAAGGTGAATGAGGTTACAGAGAGGTGGTGGCTAGTTTTCTCTCTTACAACTTTCAAAACATAAGTTCTCATGCAATCATTCAGACTCATCTGTGTAGGTTACAGCTCCACCAAGTGGTTAATGTGTGAGTCTGTGAAAAATAAGGATGTTCAAAATACTAAACGGTATATATTTGAAACGTGTTGAGTTCTTACTTAAAAAATCAAAAAGAATCAGTACAAATTGCATTTTTATCCAGAAAAAGAGCATCACATCACTTTGAGTATTTGGGAAGTTCAGGTCACCAGTCTGAGGGACTGGTTTTCTATTAAATTCCTCTCTTTTTTTTCTTCTTTTTTTTTTTTTTTGGCTAAAACTAAAGTGTGGTTTTAAATACTTTCCTTGTGGAGCTTGTTTTACGTGTGTAATGGCTGTGGGTAGTGTGTGAGTTTGTGTGTGGGGAATGTTTACAACATCACTGTACGTGCAGATCGCTTGTTAAACAAAAAGTCATACGTGCAAGCTCCACATTACAGTGCCGTGATATATAAACCAACAAAAAACTTTGGCAGCTGAGGGAAACTTCTGAAACACCTCTAAAGAATGACAGGTTGTCCTGTTAACAGCCTTCACCTGCCAATTTAAGGTAGCTGCTTTAGAAAAAATATATTAGGAAATGCATTTACACATGATTGAGAAGGCCAACAATTGCATATTGCATTAATAACCATAAAAATCCCTTGATGCTATGGATGGTTGTTTGCTTGATTCAATCAGAAAAATTTAATATGAAATGCAGAGAACCCCTGCTGAGATACTGAACACCAGGACCCACCACAAAGCTGCTAACCTGAGGTTTGGATGCAAACTCTGATCTCTGGCCTTTTTTACAGACAATCTCATGGCACTTTGAATGAGAAGCTGTGAGAAAGCGTTTGAGAGTGAGTGTGTGTACCTGCTGGATAGAATGAGTGGGACAGTTTTTTTTAAATCAAAAAAATATTTTTGCACAAATGTTCAAATAATATCATTAACCATATGTGACCCTGGACCACAAAACCATTAAGTGTCAATTTTTCAAAATTGAGATTTATACATCATCTGAAAGCTGAATAAATAAGCTTTCCATTGATGTATGGTTTGTTAGGATCGGACAATATTTGGCTGAGATACAACTATTTGAAAATCTGCAATCTGAGGGTGGAAAAAAATCAAAATATTGAGAAAATCATCTTTAAAGTTGTCCAAATGAAGTTCTTAGCAATGCATATTACTAATCAAAAATGAAGTTTTGATACATTTATGGTAA
>JAFVLL020027006.1:0-18329 GCA_021397915.2 Tor tambroides | reverse complement strand
CTCTATTTGAGCTGAGCTAATGTTTAATTCACTGGCTTAAACCCATTATACCAAAATATTATTACCTCCCACACATGACTTGAGCCAGCGCTCCCGTGCAGCCTGTGCGAAGCGCTGAATCCCTGGCAGAAGTGTCCGCACTATTGTGCCATTCAGGGAGAGGGAACAAGAAAGAAAAAAAAATGTCAAGATGGTTGCAAAGTAAAAATGTCATTATCATTCATAACGCTGTATTTCAGGAAGGATTCATATCACTGGGTTTGGGGAGAGCGGAGATTTGTAAAGCTACTAGTTCATATTTCAGTATCCTTGAGGATGAGGATTAGAAACAGCCAGATAGATCAAACGCAGTCGACGCCGTCTTGCAATACAGAATTCAAATAGTACATAACTGTGTATCTATGCACCTTGTAATGTGCCATTTTCCAAGGGACTTCAGCATCCCTGTGATTTCAAATGCTTAATTTGCATGATTGCAATAGTTTGTTTATCCTCTAGGCATAATACTTTTGGATGTATCTATCATTCAGGCGAAAAGACTCTGGTTTTCAATTACAGAAAAATCATACTTGCATTTCCGAACGCTTGGTCTAGATCAGTCGTATATAGCAATGTGATTCGAGTCCGCCACCTATGTGCACTGATGACTCATAGGCTTTGTGTAAATAATGTAACTAAGCACTTTCTGAAGAAAAAAAAAAACATATTTCTTAGCTACCTTGTCATTCGTTTAAAAGATAAAGGCATACTGTTATTAAGGTTTTGCATGTTCATATTTATTATCATTACACATTAATGGCAAGTAAATTGCCCCCTGCATTATCTTGTTTTTTGTTTTTTTAGTATGTAAACATATTCATATGTCTCAAAGATCCCTGGTCACACCTCTAATGAAAACGACTTTGAGATTAGATAAGCATAAATCGATAGCCTTCTCTCTCCTGAATAAGCGGAGCTGGATTGATCTGTTCTGCCTACTTTTGTACAGATCCTAACCTCTCTAGTGCTGTGTGTGTAGCGGTGCTGTCTCTGTGAGGTGAATAGTTGCAGTGTTTTGATTGGGCTTAATGTCACTAGCCTTCATTTTATACTCACTGTGTGGCTGCCCGGTAGTGCTATCCCATAATGCTGCCCAGGACCCGTTCGCTCCATAGAAAGTTAAGCTGCCGCGTATCGATCGGACAATTATCAAAAAGAGAAATAAAAGGCATATATCAGTTGACACCGTGGAGCGTGGGGTGAACGCGAGGTGATTTAGAGGGAGAATTTTGTGAGCTTAAAGGCGCAGAGTGTCTGCTTAATTGCCAGCCGAACAGTTTATGACTTCGAGGTCAGCTCTGGGGATAAAGGATGCGAGACATCGGAAGCCACAAACACATAGATACTGGATGAGACGCTAGGTAAACCATTAAAATTATAACTTGTTGATGTATTTATGAGAGAATATGTAATATGTTCTATTTATAATACAGATATTCAATGTAAACCTGTTTTTGTCTGGTTCCTGTGTGGGTGTGTGTGTGTGTGTGTGAACAGAGTCTTAAAAAAATGTGGTCTGAGGACCCCAAGGGGATTCTAGGGAGTCTGCAGCTCTGGCTTTAGAAGTGTGACAATGTAAGATCCAGTTGTGTTAATAATTTCCTAATAATATTCTATATTCTAAGAATATTCAGTGTTTCTCATTATATTATATTATATTATATTATATTATATTATATTAAAGTGGGTCCCTTGCATGTGGGTCCTTGGCATCAAACAGTTTAACCCCACCCCTGACTAGAAAACATCACAATTTACATATTTGCAATTTTGAATATCAAATTGAATAGATACCCTTACTGGACATGAAGTAGCTCATTCTGGTTAATAAAAACCTAACCCTAACCCTCATATTTATAATCGTCAAGTTTGTTTACATTTTGAACATTTGTGACCCTGTCTATGAAATCCAGGCTAAAGTCTCAAAATCTAATTATAAGATGACGAGCATCAAAGTTTGATTTTAACCATAATAACAATTACAATGATTTCAATCTTTGACATGGCCTTGGTAAGTCAATATTAAAGAAATCAAGGTTACATTTTCACAGAATGTTCTTTACTTTATGAAGATTGATTTTATGTAGAATATAACAAATCCCCCCACCCCCCCCCCCCCCCAAAACCCCGCTTTACCTGGGCTTTCACAGCCAGAGTCACATATATTTTCTAGTTTTCTTTCTGTCTAGCATTGGTTTTGTGGTTTAAAAGATCTTTTTTTTTTCCAAAAAACAATAAAGAGTTCTTCTCTTGTAGCTTAAAAGGTAAATAGAAAAGTTTGACAATTTGTCTAAAAGGTTGATATAATTTGCACTTAAGCTGAACTTTAGCATTTCTCATTTATTAAATAAAATACAAAATTTTCTTGTTAACATTGGGTTCAATGTAGAGTCACATCTAAATTGGCCCTGCTAATTCAAAACAACACATAGTGTGTGTGTGTGTGTGTGTGTGTGTGTGTGTGTGTGTGTGTGTGTGTGTTGACCGCACTTGAGATATGAATATTTGGATGACTCACACAAACATACAGTATTTGCAGGCATGTGAGACGCTGCGGCCCCTGTGAGCGTTTTGCTAAGCACAAGATGCTGTCTGCCAAAGAAATGTTCCATCTTATCAGCTGCCGAAATTCATGTTTGGGAAATGAGACGATGCGACCGGAGTCATGGGCAATCTGTGGACGTAAATTATTCCCCTGGCCTGCCATCACTCTGAGCTGACTCCCACATGATTTGATCCTACAAGAAGATCTCCCTCACTTGCGTCCAGCACTCCAGACTGGGACAAAACAAAACAGTATAAACAAGAATGAGAACAATTACCCCAAATCATTATGATGCTATAATGTGTGTGTGTGCATGAAAATATGAAGGTTTCATTCTCAAAATGTCATCTTGGTGCTTTTTCTGAGGTTCGGTGCTGAGTGAGCATTTTTTGGTGTAGCTTTCATTGTGACAGCTAATGAAATTATTTGCCTTTGACAGCAGCTCATTATGTGCCTCAAAAGCATTGCCTGGGACTGTTGTGTTCTCATCTTTTTATTCTCTTCCTGTTTTTTTTTTTCACTCCCTTTTGATTTATATATATATCCAATTAAAATCATCCCCCATGACAAAGAATCTGCCATCTGAAAGACCGAAGTTGGCCTTAAAAAAAAGAGAACATATGGACAAAGACAAGACAGCAAAGTAAAGCTTCCTATGGAATAATAAGATTCATAATGACTACATCCCACAAGTCATTTATCAGCATACAATTTGAGAGAGATTCCCATACATCCTCCCCACTTACTCATGCAATCAGCTCGGCACATTCCACAACAGATATTAAGTGTGCATTAGAGTCCTCCTGGGAAGTTTGTATTTACAAGTTGGGAAGTTGTAATTACAGTGTCAGGTGCATTCAAGTCACTTTGGTCAGATCAAGATTACAATGTACCTTTTCTACAAAATGTTTTTTTTTATTTATTTTTTTTTTTTGATAGATTTTTTAAACTCTACTTCTACTATTATGAATAAAATATGTGCATTGGATGTGTTTTTGCTTTTTTATACTCTAAATCAATTTATGAAGGTGCTGTAAATTTAGTTGTTAGATATTTTATCATAACTCTACAACACTATTGTATTTTGTACAGCCTATGCAATTTAGCTAGTATTATTGCAAATGCAAATGCAAAAAAAACAAAAAAATTCATTCAAGGCTGTGCAAGGCTTCCAGTAGTATCCCATTCCAGTTATTTTTAGCCATACAAAACAGCTCATTATGCTTCTTGATATTGGAAACAGGTATCTTATTTCTTATCTTATCATTTCACTGTATTGTAATTACAAACACAATGATTGAATAGTTACCACAATTTATTATTCCTCTAGATTTTTAGCCTCTTTAAGGCATGCCTCCAAGGTTAGTCAAAAAAAAAAAAAAAGTGTAACAATGCAATATGCAGAGAAGGAGACCTGAAGTATCAATGGAGAACAATGAATAGGAATTTTTTGTAGGAAAACAGCTTGTTATTTAATGAATCAACAGTCTATTGGCTAATCTTTTACATGTTTGCCATTAAACAATAGTTTTGGATTGAACTATTTTTAGAGTTTGCACTGAAAAATTATGTATTAAAAGAGAAATCACAGACAATTTTGCAGCAGGTAGGATTCAGTTTTGTTCTCATTCATTCCTATCCACAGAAATTCAATGACGTCAAGGCTGTAATGCGTTTGGTTATTTAGGCACACGTGATCCAAGTTGAAGTTACACTTTCTCCAATGGTAGAGCCACACACCCAGGTATCTCCAGACCATCTCTGTCAAATCTTGCACATTCACCAAAAGTAACTTCCACATTGCAAGACAAGGTGGATTGTGTCTGTCATATTTTCTCACTGACACACCCCCAACTCTGAAACTATGGGTTTAAAGTGAAGTATGCCGAGCGGATTTATAAAAATGAAGCATATTTTCAAACAACCTTTGCAAAAGCCCCTTACACTTATCACACACCTTATAATTATTATTCTTAAAGTACAGTATCTTACAATTTTATCTGGGGTTTGACAGTAAAGAGATAAAGAGCTAACGTGTGGAAAAACTTTTGGTATGTTTAGGTAACCTCTCGAGAAGAAACTCCTGAAGTCCAGCGTCTCAAATTAAACTCTAAACATTCCATCAGATTCCTCCATCTTGTAAAGAAAATTCCTGAAGTCCAGCGTCTCAAATTAAACTCTAAACATTCTATCAAATTCCTCCATCTTGTAAACGCACTGCTAATGTTTAACCTTGTTTTACACTGTTGTCTGTATTTTGGCAAGTCTTTGAATGTTTGCTTGCAATTCTGTAGCCAAATCTGAATGTCTTTTTCCATGCAGTGTGTCAACCATGTTAATAAACACCCTGCCTGTGGCTTAGCCTGCTACAGTAGCCATGCCCCAAACTCTCGCAAATGATTGAGCTGGAAAGAGATTAACAGATCTGAGCAGACCACGTTTTGATGGTGTCTGGGATAAGGTGATCATACGTGCCACTTCCCAGGGACACGTTCTACACAGGATTTCTAAATTACCTAAAAATAACCAGATGATGGTTGTTTGCACTGCGCCAATGACATCAAAGTACCACGAGAGCGATTCGAAAGCATGGAACGGTCTGCTCTGCTCTCTATAGCTCTCGCTGTACTTTTTGCATACAACAATTGATTGGCACAGCGACAACTGGTTATTTTAGGCAATTTGTAAATCCTGTGCAGAACGTGTTCCTGTGAAGTGGCATGTCTGGTCATCTTAGTCTGGGAGGCTCATTGTTCACACTTTTGGTGGAGATAAACCCATGAATATTATATTAATAGTAGCCAATGAACAATAAAATTGGATAAGAGAATGTGTTTTGACATAAAATCTTACAAACTTCACCTTTTAAGTACGTTCTGAGATTCCCACTTGTCTTCATGACTTTGCTCATGTTCATGTGTGTTCAATTCTTAAAGGAATAGTTTACCCAAAAATGAAAACTCATTAATCATTAATTACTCACCCATTAATTAATCACAGTCATTAATTACTCACCCTCATGTCATTCCAAACCTGTATGACCTACATTCATCTTCAGAACACAAGATATTTTTGATGAAATCCAAAAGCTCTCTGACTCTCCTAAGACAGCAAGTATTCTCGTAGCTTCATAAATTACAGTTGAACCACTGATGTCACATGGACTATTTTGTCAGTGTTCTTGGTACCTTTCTGTGCCATGAACCGGGTAGTACCCTTGCTGTCTACAGAGGGTCAGAAAGTTCTCAGATTTCATTTCAAAAAATGAACGAAGGTCTTACGGGTTTGGAACGACACGAGGGTGGGTAATTAATGACAGAATTTTTAAAAAAATTTTGGGTGAACTATCCATTTAAATATGATATTATATCCATGAGCCTCCCAATATGTCCACGCCAGGTTAGTCACATTCTCACCTTGTCATGTCCACTGCTGTTGCTAATGTAATTACCTGCTCAGCCCAGCCTCTCCTGTTGTACCTAATGTAACCACACAACCACTATATTATCCAGGCAACGTTTTGTTTCAACGTCATAGCGCATGGTGTGCGGGCCTTGTGCAACGGCCCCCTATCCATCCTCTAATGACACCCTAGCAGGCCCCTGCAGCGAAACGTACAGACCAACAGACGCGCCCCTTCTCCCACTTTTTGTATGGGATGTAATTAAAGCGGCGTCGGGTGCATGGTGTGTGTTTTAGCGTGCATTATATCTCAGCGGTGGCTTCCCTCCCACTTCCCCCACCCCCCTAAATGCCCCTCAATTCTCCCAGCAACTCCCCGTGCAGCGAGCAAACAAATGGAGAAAAGCCGCTATTGATTTGAATTCGTTTTGTTCTTCCTCAATTAGTGTTCTCTCCTTGTGCTGTTTGTTCTCGCTTTTAAAGAAGATCCCTAATTAACTGCAAAACAATTTGCTCTCTCGCACATGGCAAACACCAAAGCGCAGAGATATTTTCCTCCACAGAGAACACTCTCGTTCTGAAGAAGAGAAGGAAAAAAAAGACAAAGGCCCAGCGTCTGATATTTATTTCATTCATTGGATCTTAGAGAACGTTTAGGAGAAATGCATGACGGAAGGATTTATTGGATTTGGTAGCACTCGCTTACAGAGACGCGGAGAAAGAGAGAGAGAGAGTCGTGCATTTTTTCTTTTCTTTAATTGTGATAAGTGGTCCGGCTGTCCTGTCTTATAGAGGTAAAACAATTTAAAAAGCAATCTCCTGTTTTAATGAAAACAAGCATGCAGGCCCGCATGGAGCTAATGAAGCTGGGAGAGTTATTACAGAGGCTCCGGGGATCTTCCACACGTCCTGTGTAACAGTCACTGTGAGCACATGAACAAGCACATGTAGAGGAAAAATTGAAACTAAGAACAGCGTGTTCATTTACCTTTTTATATTTGCAACACACTGCACAGGAGAATAGGCAGCAGCTTTGCAAAAAGCAATGCTATTAGTTGAACTGTATTTCTCAGTAGCAAGTTGGAAGCTTCATAGTGAAACTATATTGACTAAGTAGCAGGATAGCGTCAAACCTTATATTTTTAATACAGTGTACAGTACTCTCTAAATTAGATTTTTCTTTATTTTATCATATTAATTATATTATATATTATTATACTTATCTTATAAAACTGCAATTTTTCTGTGTAAATTCCAAAAATAGATCAATAATGTCGAAGATTATTGTAAACAGATTAGCTGATCAGTTGTTGATTCATTAAGTGATTAAAAAAAAAACTTTATCTTTCTCTCTATTTATTCCTTCCCTTGCTAGCTTGTATTTATTTTAACAATGCCTGAGACACGGTGTTACGAGCACTTCTACTGTCTGATTGCATCTTCAAGATGAATCGCTTTATGTATTCCCCACTTGTAAGTCGCTTTGGATAAAAGCGTCTGCAAAATGACCAAATGTAAATGTAAATGTAAATGAGTAGTATTATGTGCTTTGTACTGTAATGTTTTCTCACCGGTGAATGAGACATGACCCTCCACCAACACCATCTCTCATCGTGTCGCTGGTTAGCCTCTGGTCTGGCGGAGCATGTTCTTGTGTTTTGGAGGAAGTGTGGCTTTGGAGAGTGATTTGCAGGGAGGGTGCACTTACTGTATGCTTTCAAAGCTAGCTTGTTATTGCTAGGCTCTCCAAAACCGCCTACCCTACCTTTAAGCTGTTTCCTCATAAAAGCCAACCTAGGCTCATTGGAAATACGTGCCTATTCATACATTTCTGCAAAACTGAAAAAACGTACCTATACATACAAATCGCTGCAGTTTCCAGTTGAAATGAACACTAGAGGCAGTAAAACTCTGACAACTTTTATTCTTTTTCACACAAAAGTATAATTTACAGGTATATGTTTTATTAATAAAGGCTAATTTTCACACAGTTGCAGAATGTTATGTTATGACTTCAAAACAATTTTAACACTCTGCACGATTTTTAAACTGATACTTTTGAACGTTGTCGTCACATATACAGCTTCATATGCATGAGTTTTCTAATCCAGTAGATTTATTCGGTTTCTCATGCGATACGGCGTTGCACTTAGGTGATGAAGAGCTTCGGTACGAATCTCTGTGAAACTACGGTTCGACTGAACAGCTCAAATCCGCATAAGGAAGTTAAAATAGCATGGCTGCATCAGCGAATACGTTTTTATATTACTTTTGCATTTGTTAACACTATCAGGTAGGTTTAGGTTTGGGTTTGGTGTAGGGGATATTTCCAACATGATAGAGCATTAATCTTTAGCAACACTCACCGGATATTTGAATTCTGAATGGCCGGAAAACGTACCTCCATCAGCATAATAAAAACGCCGCAATACGTGCCTGTACCAACGTAATAAAAACGGGCCACGGTCACGTATTAAACGTGTGTTTTAGCGCCACTCTCTGGACATTTCACTTTGAAACTGCCGCGAAACGTGCAGTAAGGTACATAATTACGGGGTTGCAGAAATGTATGTAGAGGCACGTATTTCCAATGAGCCTGGGTTGATAAAAGCAGTTTATTCAGCATGCTGAGGCTTCTCCACTTTTGACGTCCATTCGAAAAAACAGGCCTCTTGTTTCCTCCCCAGTGTTGTGCATTATTTTTTTTTTTCTATTTATATATATTTTTGCTAACTTTAGATGCCTTTAGAGTTATATGTCGTCAGGGATCTGCGTAACAAAACCAGCCCATTTTGGGGGAAACTGGCTATCAAAATTGTTCCAAAATCATGCCACTGTCCAACTGTTAAGATGCTTAAACGATGAAACGATGTTGCTGTTGTTGAAAATAGGTTTTGAGTCGATTTGCATTTTTAATTCCAATTTATTTCAAATGTTTACTGTCTCTTTGTTTGACATTGGGTAAAAACCAATGAACATGAAAATGTATAAATATTTAAGGGATATTTCCTGTTGGGTTTCAATTTTCAGGTAAGTTGATGAATATTATAAATGGTAAAATTACTTCCTGGAAATTATCATCGCATGAAACCTTCGTTTACGGCTCATAGGAGGGTCATTCCCGAAAGGAAGTTGGTTTTTCACTTTCACTTGGAATGTCCGAAAAAGCTGCGTCCTCTTCCTGCAGTGCCGTCTGCTGTTTAGAATCAGAGCAAGCAATGTCCGTGGCGGCAAAGATTTGAGTCGGTTATTTTCAGTGATCAGTCTAGCTGGCTTTAATAATCGAAATCACAAGCTAAAAGTTTGAGTTTTGAGTCGGGCGGAGCGGTTCCAGCATAAATGACTCAGTCAATCATTTAAGTCCTCCGAACTACCTCTTAGCGCGATGCGTGAGTACAAACAAACACATATTTTGTATAGGCTACGCTCTGAAATCTCTCCTGTAAAAGTGTTTTGACATGTATGAGGTAATATCACATCTTCTCAACAAACAGACAATGTATTTATTCTTATTTAAAGATTTTATTTTAAAATAAGTTGGCATATCTGAACACATTAGCTACATCTTACTATATTTAATATAGGCTATCGCACATTAAATTATTACTTTTCCATGTAGCTTGCATGTAACTATCTGTTTTCTCTATGGTAGCCTAACATTCAGATTATTTTAGCTAATTGTTTTCAATAGAGTAGTTTATAGCTTAGCTAGTGACATGCTTTTGAGTAAGAATGGAGGTTATATCTCTATAGGTGCAGATGGAAGTGTTCTCCTCTCCTGCTGATGTGCTCTTATATTAGCGGTATTTTACGGAGAGATGCTGTTCATGGATGTTCTGTTCCGTTTCAGTGGCTCTTGTCCCTCCACTGCCCTCTCCTCCAGCAAACTCAATAATATGGCATCATCACAGACCTACTGAGAAGATTTAACCCAGAGTGACTTCAGTAGCTTCGACAATCTGAATCAAGCACACTGTGCTGCGCCTCCCCTTAAAGCACAAGGGAATCGTGCGAGGTATAGAAGGGGAGAAACGTTTTCCGCTATTGTGATCAGTAATGAAACATCTGGGATGCTAATTACAGGGAGCCCTGGAACTGATAATTACTGGTGTTTTTATAGGGGTCTAGTTCATAACTCCCAAAATGATACGGCGAGAGAATAGTAATTACTTGCCTTCGCACACCCATGTTTGTCAATCAGTGGTAATCTTCAGAGAGCATGGTATAGCTCTGAGCTTTTGAATTATAAAAACACTCATCAAATACAGAAAACTTCATAGGAAACTTTTTATTCTATAAATATTTCCCAGAGTGCAGAATGAATAGATAAGTTATTCAGAAGGAATACACCAGCAGAATACACCAGCTTTGTCTCTCTTTTTCCCCCCTCTCTGAGGAGTCATAAACTTTCCAGCACATTTAATTGGCGTTCTTCATGTTTATGTAGTTGTTCTCCGACAGCAGCTCGTGCTGAAGAGGCAGCGAGGTAGAGCGAGCGCTGCCTGATCATGATCCAGCCTCTGATTATGTAAGTGTCCTTTCATCCCTGTATGAACTCTCCTCCCTCTGTCTGAGCCTGTCACTCACCATCACTGTTCCTATCCGCTGCCATCTCGCTCCAGACCGCCCTTTCTGTCCGCATCCCCCCTCTGCCCCCCTCCTACGTTTCGTATTCTTTGGTCACACCAGCGTGAGGGCTTTTCCCTGCTCATCCTGACACCCTGGGACTTTGGTGACTTCGTGTTGTGTTCCCAGGGGATGCTTGGAAACATTTTTACCTGTATCCTTTCAGCCCTTGCTCTTTTATCTTCATGATCCCTTTCATCATAACTCTGTGCGGAGTGAAAATCACTTCATTATCATCAAATCATTATAGCCATTAGTCATCCAGAGGTAGCTGCATAGTGAAAAGTCGTAGTCTAACTGCGGCGTTCGTAATTAAGCCTGTTGACATATACGTTTCTGTAAACGTACAGAAATTCCTCTGCCAGATTGAGGGTGTGTAATCTGGCAGATCCTTGGGGGGAATTCCTCTATTTTTCGTCAGGGAATTCCTGAGTTTCGTCAGGATTTACAATTTGAATCTCCCAACACAGCAAAATCACACAACATGGTCTCTGCCATTGCTCATCCACCATTGCTGAGTGTTTTGGATCAAATTTAGCAAGTAAGTGTTTCTTCTAGTTTGTTCACTAGTTTTTTTCACCCCAAAATATTGCAACAATGGAACAGTGAACCTTAGTTAGTCAACAATTCTTAAAAACCCTATGAAAAAAAAATTTAGATGAAAAATGAGATTTGTGTCCATGTCTATTACTATAGCTTTCACGTTATCTGTATGCTTATGTTCTTATAATAGTTGACCGAAAGTGACTTTTGGATACACACACATAAAATTATAGTCTAAAATAGTCATTAATGTCTCGCCCAGGAAAATGAACCAAAAATATGTGTTTATGTGAATCAACGTCAAATGTGAATCAACGTTAACAGAGTTGAGGTTTGAAGAACTTTGCCCTGTGCAAAGACATTTGTCCAATAGACTTTAGTCAGAGTGGAGCCATATTTGATTTTTAACAGGTATGAAAATGAAGCAGCGAGGAACAGAATTGTAGTGTGTTCAGTGGATTGTACAACATACCAGTTGTTCAGCTGATGTCTTTCAGAAAAAAAAAGCAGTAGACAAAAACACCAGAAAACAGTTTTTAAAAGTTGGTGGACATTACATTATCTAATACCTTTATACAGTGTGTGTCATTGTAAAAACTATAAGTCTATCCCTCACAGCCTTAAATTGAATGTGTTTTCTAACCTGACTAAAAACTAAGATCTAAACATCACAGATTGACCTCTTGGCTAAAAGCTGCAGGCTTGTTGTGGGATAGTGGAGTAGAGTAGCAAACTTTCTTTCTTTCTTTCTTTGAATTTCTTGGTTCAGTATGAATACGATAATGAATAAGAAGAAGAAAATTTCATGGGCCCTGAATGCTTTTCACACAACAGATGCCATTTAGTAAATCATAGATGAACTATTCTGAATGATCTTCAGTGAAAAATGGGAACATACTGAACTTTCAGCTTGCTAGCTCACTTTTTCAAAGCCTAAATGAAATATGCATACATCATCAATTTTTATTGGCAGTGACTTCCTAAAAACATTTAAAGTCATTTTTATATATTTTTTACACTTAAAGATGTAAAAATAAAAACTTAAAAAATACATGATCAGTGTCAGAGTTTTGCTCTTTGAGGGTTAAGGAATGAGGCTTATT
The DNA here is from genome assembly GCA_021397915.2 of Tor tambroides. NCBI lineage: Eukaryota > Metazoa > Chordata > Actinopteri > Cypriniformes > Cyprinidae > Tor > Tor tambroides. The sequence continues at coordinate 6,071 of JAFVLL020027006.1, read as the reverse complement.
TAGTTTTGGGCTAAATAATCTTTTACTGCATACATAATTATTGTGGTTGGGCATTGAAGCCTCTTTAGATTTTATATAGTATATTCTAGACTGCAATAAATATATTTTTTTATATATACTAGATTAAATAGGTACATCAGTGCTCTGTATTGTCTCTCTTAACTCAACCCCCCCCCTACTTTTGCAGTTATAATGAACAGTGGTGCAGTCCCCCTGTGGCCTGGCCTGTGATGCTCCGCTGCACCAGACACTTTTCAGAAACATCATCCATTGCAGCTGACAAGGATGAATTTGAGCAATACTGGGGCATGTGTGTTTAGTCCAGGGTCAATGCACTTCACAAATGATGACAGACTCGATGGTTAATATCCATAACTGCACTGGGCTCAGTGCCTCGGTTGGGCCCACCCAAGACCGAGGCAGCCTGATGTCCTAAAGCTGCGTGGGAATGCTGCATTTCTCGATGTAAATGCAAATTTAGCTCTGTTTTGTGGATGTTTGACCTTAACGAAGGTTATAGTCTTTCTGAACCAAAGCTCTGTTTAACATCTTACATAAAGTGTTTACACGGCGCAGCGCTGTGCGACAAAATTTGTCTCCGGTCCCCCTTGTTCTCGCTGCTCGACATGTTGGCTCGCAGACTGAAGCGATTCTGAAGGTCTTTGATTGTGTGGGTGAGCAGAGGCTGCATTCCGGTGCTTTCAGCGAGCGCAGACTCATCCGCAGGGCTTTACCTCACTGCTACCTGTGGCTTTATTTATCATGTTCACTCTGCAGTGACTAAAACTACTTTACAAGCCACAGCGCGGAATTAATGAAGGATTCTGACACAGGCACCTTCCCCCAGGGTTCTAAAAATAATTACCGAGATAAATACAAAGCACTTTTTTTGTCTTTCCTTATTAATTATCACATTACAGCAAATATTAAGGCTAACAGCACTTTTTAAACTGGTTTGTTTATGTTGATTACAGAGTCCATTTTGGGGCTTTCATTGGAATGAGTACTGCTGTTCTCGCTGGAGATCTTCAAAGTGCCTCTGTAGAGCGTTTGCTTTAAACAGAGCTTCACTCTATCTATTTATCTGTCGAGCCGGAAATGGACTGGTCTGCCAGGTAATAGCTTGGATTCTTCGTAAACACTAGGTTAAGAAGGTGTTCATCACCCAAATCAGCCTCGCATGTATGGGCTTGCCAAGTGTAATATGATTAATTTTATCAGCTGAATGAATTACGTGACAAGAAAAAAACAAAAGCTAGTTGCATTCCATCAATTGAAAATCACGCACTACAAAAACTAATTTGAACTTTTCATTTCATACTCTACAGCATGATGCTAGCAATGCCACGGTCATGGGTTTGATGCCTAGGGAATGTAGTAACTAATAGAAATTATATGCCAGCTATTAATTTATAAAAGTGTTTGAAGAATGTAACTTTCAGAAATTTCAGAAAACACCTTCCGTGGACAAAATGCAGCAGCATGTCACAAAATACGTTTGGTGACAATAAATGTTTTTGTCTTTGAAAGATTTGAAGATCAAAATTTGACGATCTGATTCCATAAAATCTGTTTCATGGACAAAATGCATAGACAAAAAAAAATCTCTGAAAAAAAACAAAAACAAAATCTGGCAGCTGGTTACCAGAACTTTATCACACAAAAATACAGTAGCACTTCAATTTATAGTAAAAACGTTATAGGTTGAAGTACTAAAATCTTTTTAAACATTTATAATACACTGACAACCACTAAAAATAATCATGAATCAAAGCTAGATATAAGCAGATCACAAGTAATATTGAAGTTGCACACAGTGTCATGCATACAAATGCAAAACACCATCATGGTAACTCACTTGACACTAAAATAATACAACAATCATTCATTTTACAAAATAAGATGTAACATAAATGAACGACCATCAAATGTTAAGTATCGCACAGGGAATTTTGGGGATGCCAATTTTCAGGTTTTCTCTGTAAATTATAAGATGACTTGTTCTTTAAAAATCTTTAAATCTAACAGTATTTTACTGTAAAATTACATGAAATGTCCAATTAGGTTTATTATGTCTTTTTATTGAATATAGTAAGGGAGCTTTCTGTTAACCGATTAACAGATGTTTACTATAGAATTTTTAGTTTTTACCGTTAAAGTTACAATATTTTTTTAGACTGCATGTCATTGAAAGTTTGAGCGTGTCCAGGACAAAATGCATTTAATGAATTTGGGGTGCATTTTTCCACAAAGGGTGTTTTCTGTTATCTAATAAAAAAAATACCAAAGTAATGTGCACAACAGGGAAAGAACTTTTTTGGTTTAAAATTTTGTGCTGACTTTACAATTCTTTTGACAAAATGCAACTGCCTTTTGTCTTTCGGCAAAATTTCTCCCTTAGAACTGCTCGCACAGAACTAGTCGCTGGCTGCGGTCTTTATGCAGGCCTGAAAAAAACATCAAAAGAGAGCAGGAATCGCTTGGTTATCCAAATGACATTGTATTTCGCTTTTCTGTTCCTTTTCTCGTTCCCTCCACTGCTCTCGTTGCCCTCAGCCAGTCTTCATTTTTGTCTTTTTACTCAACTTTTCCTCCCCTCTCATCTTCTGTTTCTCTCCATACTAATGGAAAGAGAGAGTTGAGAGTTACCTGTGCTGGGTCCTGCTTCTTTGCCTCTGCCTAAAGTAATTTCTATGCTAATGAGACTCTCAATAAGATAAGACAGTCAGCAAGGGCTGCCTCTTCAACACAGGCTTTATGATGAGAGGGGCTGCTGGCTTTGCCCTCTGTGTCTATCCGTTCATGCGGATATTTATCTTTTATTCATTCACTTTCATTCAGATTCTGTCAGCTTAACTGTTTGTAAGGTTTTCTTTTCCTGTCTAATGGCATTAGATGTTGTGGAACAATGCCCAAGATCATAGGCGAGGTCTAATGGAGAAGTCGTCATACACTGCATACGCCTTGGATGGCACGGGCTGCTGCATGGGCTTGTCTCTTTCTTGTTCGTTCTTTATTATATCCCCCTTATAGTACAACTTACCTTTGAATGCGTCAGAACTTATTTCTACGCAGCTGCTAAATGTGACAAATTGCTAAAAAGTTTAAAAGCAGGTGTTGTTGCCACCTGTTCTGACAGCATGGAAATTCTTCTTGTCCTTGCCGTCCAGATTGGGTGTTTTGTCCACGGTGACTGTCTTGCTCTAGGACTCGCCGTCGTGTTAGCTGACTGTGATTACTGTTAGACGCGACTTAGTATGCATGCTGAAGCCGAAGTCTTTGACATTCAAAGGCATTTGGGTCTGCCATAGCAAAATTAAGATGCATTTAGTTTGCAATCCCATAAGAAAGGGTTGAAAGGAGAATTTTAATGAACAGTAATGAAATGCTGATATAATGGGGAATGTGACAAATATCAGAAAAAGAGAGCAGCTATTCCTCAAACGAAGTGCAGAATTATGATTGTATTCTCAAGAACGAGGGAGAAAGGAGTATTAAAACCACAATATGAGAGTGTCGCTACTGTCAAAAACACAATCACAATGGATATTCATTTTTTGAGGTGGCATTTTACATAGAGGCTGCCTTTATATTGTGCTGCGAGTGACAAAGTAACTTTTGTACTGTTTGCCTCAGATATACAATGAAAAACAACATCTAAATAATTCAGAAACCACACAGCAACATTTATATGTGTGTGTGTGTGTGTGTATTAATAAATAAAGAAATTATTAAAATGATTAATTAATAATGTATTTTATTATTATTATTACTGATGTTAATAAATATTTTTAGCTGTTCATTTTAAACCCTAGTTGGGCATAATCAACACAACAAATAAAACATAATAAGGTTCCCAGAAAATAAAATATACAACACACAAACAACACCAAAAGAAAATGTTTTAGGATTTATTTGAAAAAAATGTATTTATTTTTTTTACTCAAAAATAATAAATAATTACAAAGAAACGGAATGGAACACATTGTATTAAACATGATTTTTTTTTAAGTAGAAAGACTGAAATAGTGTTTTTTTTTTGTTTTGTTTTTTTGGTAAAACATACTCTGAAAATCTTTTTATTACACACCTTTTATGAAACACCTTTTTATTTAGTGAAGCCAACAATAAGAAAATTGATGTTTGCCCATAATACACTGAATTTCTTCTAAAATTCTTTATTTCAGCCATTAGCTTTATTGCTGAAGAAACAGAATTCTTGTGCTTCTCTGTCACCCTTAAAGCTGAGCAATCTCACTGCATTCCAGCTCCATCAGCAAATGACACAGCTATGTGAACTGACCTTCATGGCGCTGGTCCCTCTAACATAAAAACCCACATCCCCATTTAAAGACAATCTGGAGCTCATTCACGGGCATTCATACAGTGCCAGATCAATCAAGCCCAGTGCCTCTGTGGGGAACCACTGTGAATGAGAGGTTAAAGAGGGATGTGAACAGAGGGGTTATCGTAATCACTTCACAGGAAATGGCACATGGTGAATAAATGGATTCATCTCAAAAGCTTGATGTCTTGTTATTGCAGTGTTCTTTGGGTGGAGTTCACACACGGTTGTTTATTGGATAGCTTAAAAAATGATTACTTTTTTTTTTTACTAGAATGTCATTGACATTGATTTTAGAATTGTATTATTGATTTGAATATGATATGAACAGCACAAAGCTGTATCAGTGGGAAAGAAACCAAGTCTTGCATCACGGCAATGATTTAGACGACACTCTTTCGATTTGTACTATCTGTCATTATCCTTCTAGAGATTTGTAGCTGAGCTTTTGAATTATAAAGCATTATTCATAGGATAACTTCATCCTCAATGCTTACGTTGGCTCCGTCGGAGGAAAGCAGGAAAAGCAGGCTGGGGGATAAAGGTGCTTCCCACATGTTCATCATCTTTGTGAAAAGAGCAGGAAATCACACTAGTGTGTTTCCAGGCTACGCATGCATTATAAGGACCAAGTGAACAATAACAGTAAAGTAAAACCGAAATGTCATTTCCAGGCTATATTTAGGGGTAGTGAAGACGGATATGTCATGTTAAACGAAGGGAGGTTCTGTGAGAAAGCATGTAACACTGTAAGCTGTAGTGAGAGGCAGACTTTGATCTGATCTTCACACAGTGCAGGAGGTGATGTGTCACATTAGGTGTGACACATGCGTTTCTCATTTGCTCATTTATTCCACAACTTGAAATAATGTGCAAAAAATACGCTCTGACCTAGTGCACTTATTTTTGCTAGTATGAAATGAATAAATTACAAATTGCTGTTTAATCATAATGTCAATTTGTAAGATTAGGCCAACCTTGAAGGCTAATAGCACACTGCAGTGATCACATACTTTTGAAAGCCAACACGGAAGTTTGCATCGTGCTGGTTTCCTCGACAAAAACACAGTAGGATTTTTCCATCGGCTTTTAAATTATTGCAGAAAATAAGCTCTGTAACCAACAAAAGTTTCTTATGTGTTTTGTTCATCATGTTATTCCTCACATGTGAACACAGCTTTTATGAATTTTGAAGCCCAAATAGAGCTGCCAGAGGCTATAAACAAACTACACTATAGTTGCATGTTTTTCAGTGTCACCATCACGAGGCTTCTGACAACTCTTTTAGTCTTTATTTATAAAACATTTTTCCTCATAGTTTGACCAAGAAAAGTTTGAGGCTGTGAAAGTGGACCAATTATGGAGGAGTTTTCCTGTTTGGCATCAAGATGTTTAATGTCCCCAAAAACTTCTGTCTCTTTTAGACTCTTGCTAACAACCATTTTTTTTGAAAAGACAAATTAAGCTATAAAAAAATCACGAAGGGGTTTTGCTTTGTATTTATGTCTTAGAATAAAACTTGAAACCTATCTTGAGCTTGTATTAACCCTAGGCTTTTCAGGCATTTAACTAAAATCATAAAAAAAAAAAAATACACTGCTCAAAAAAATTAAAGGAACACTTTGAAAACACAGATCTCAATGGGGAAAAATATCATGCTGGATATCTATACTGATATGGACTGGGTAATGTGTTAGGAATGAAAGGATGCCACATCGTTTGATGG
>JAFVLL020027005.1:0-15201 GCA_021397915.2 Tor tambroides | reverse complement strand
ACATGTCAACTATTTTGTTTCTCATCTGTTCTTGAATTTCTTTAGATCGTGGCATGATGTGTTGTTCTTTAAGCATGCTTCACTTTGTCAGACAGATTCTATTTAAGTGATTTCTTGATTCAACAGGTCTGGCAGTAATCAGGCCAGGGTGTGTCTAGTGAAATTTAACTCAGCTTTCTAAAATAATGTGGTTAATCACAGTTATTTCATGATGTAACAGGAGGGGGCAATGAATTTTTTACGTAGGGCCAAGTAGGTTTGGACAGCTCTTTTCCCTTAATAAATGAAATCATAATTCAATAACTGCATTTTGTATTTACTTGTATTATCTTTGTGTAATATTAACATTTGTTTGATGATCTGAATCTTTTAAGTGTGACATATATGCAAAAAAAAAAAAAAAACAAGAAGGGGGCAAAAACCTTTTCACGGCACTGCGTACATACACACACACACACACACACACACACAAATACACACAAACACACACACACACACACACGTAAATGAACTACCGATATAAGAAACTGAACTTCTAAACTGAACTAAGCTAGACTCAACCCAGACAGCCAGTTAAATCTGCTTTGTGAGACAGGCCTCAAGGATGTGTATTACAATATAAACTGGGTCTACTTTGATTTCATGTTGACTTTAAAGCAGCCCCTTTGAGTGTCTCTGATGTCTCTGAAGCATTTTGAAAGTTCAAGGACACATGTCAGCGGTGTAATTGAAGCACACACGGGTGAAGATAACAAGGAAAGTGGTTTAGTACAGTGGTATGTATATGCACACTCAACTTTCTATAGAGGTCTGTTGTAAACAGTTTCCTAGCAACACCGACTGTGAGGGCAACTGTCCTTTGTTTATACCAACAACAGGTCTTCCCTTCATCGGCACACCCTGCCATCCGCCGCGGAAGGCCTGGTCTTATTGAAACTTACATGAAACAAACATTTATGGGATCTGAACAGGGCACCGGATGAAACGCACACACACAGATTCATGCAGGTCAGATATCTGAGGCGGCATGACTCAAGCAAATCAATGACCCCTTCAACGCTTAAAAAAGCACAACAAAGACATAAACTCAAATGGAGTTGTTTTCTGCCAAAGATGGATATTTGTATGGGAAGAAAGAGGAAGGCAAGACACCTGCAGTTTATAAATACTACTCTCTTGTGATCTCCCCTCTCCTGTGTGCTTTAAGATCAGGGAGACACAATCACAGCCTGAACATGTTTACTGTCAGGTTTTTACAATTCAGTGCCCCGCACGGATTCTTCACTTTCAAAATGGCACAGCTAGAGCCAAATGTCTCTGAATACCGAAGGAAATTCAGTTTCCAGATGCGTTCGGAAAGATTTAGCAGAACCACGGTGACCTTCAAAACACGCTATCGATTTAGGGAAGTTGATTTTGCGCGGCTTCCTTCGAAATTAGCATTGTCCACCAAGGACAACGTACCTCATTTCGAGTACATCGCCGAAGACAAATGCAAATGTGAAATGCTGGTGTGTCATGAATGCTAATTACAGTATTGGACATCTGTACGAAACCTCACATGGACTGAGAAATGTCAACATAGCGTAATCTCGTAAATTAAAACGGATCTGTGTGGTGCTAATTAACGTCATTTACATCACTGCAAACATTCTGCACAGCAAAATGATAGAAAAATGAGCTAAGCTACTTGGTAAATGATAAAATGAATATTGTAGGAGAGTAGGTGTGTTTATCTTGAGCAAATTCTCACTTTTTAGACCAGAAACGTGGAAAAGGAAACAGTGATATAAGTGACAGATCATCATAGAATTTAGCTAAAATACAAGAAATGCAGGAGACTAGATAGAATCCATTACTACAAACTGGAAAATTTTAAATAGCTGCCCTGTATTCCCGACTTACATCTTGCATAGCCTTTGGACTGTATGACAGCATGAGATCATCTTGGCATAATGGCCATCACTCGTTTAAGTTCATCTATCTGGATCCATATTCACAATTGCTTCGGCATGTTCACTGCTTTTGCTGGGGCTTTCACACAACAATATTCTTAGAGTTATTCTTGTTTTTTTACTTTTTCCCTTCGATGCAGTCGTGCAAGCTCTGTTTTTTCAGTTTTGTTGAAGGTGATTAAATCAACAGTTTTTCAGTAGCTGTTGAAGAGATTAAATTAGTATTTACAAGCAAATGCTCTGTGATGGCACTTCTTGGTTCCTCAGGCGGAATTGGAAATAAGCTGTTTTAAATTAGCGCTTCATTAAAATGGAGCTAAAAATGACCAGAAACTGATATGCGGTGTAGAAACACTACATTTACAAAAGATTGTGGTTTCTTTTGATTATCATCGGAACTGGTGGATCAGGAGAAACCAATTGACCTGCGGCTGGTGTTAGTAGATCTGTACTGAATGCAAATCTGAAAATCACAGCATGTTACCTTTTAAAGCATAGCTGAAGTTTGGAATCAGTAAAAGGTATTTTTTTCTGTAAGATATTAATTATTTTATTCAGCAAAGATGCTTTAAAAGGTTAGTTCACCCAAAAATGAAAATTCTGTCATTAATCACTCACCCTCATGTCATTCCAATCTCATAGCTTCATAATATCATGGTTGAACCATTGATGTCACATGGACCATTTTAATAATATCCTTACTAGCTATCTGGGCCTTGAATGTGGTAGTTGCTTTGCTGTCTATGGAGAGTCAGAAAGCTCTCGGATTCCATCAAAAATATCTTAATTTGTGTTCCAAAGATGAACGCAGGTTTTATGGGTTTGCAATAACATGAGGGTGGGTAATTAATGACAGAATTTTCATTTTTTTTGGATGAACTATCCCTATAAATTGATCAATATTTACAGTAAAACATTTCTAATGTCACAAGAAAGATTATACATATAAGAAATCATTCTTGAGCACCACATCAGCAAATCAAAATGATTTCTGAAGGATCATGTGACACTGAAAACTGGAGTAATGATGCTGAAAATTCAGATTTGCATAACATAAAAAAATAAAAATAATAAAATAAAATAAAATATAAAACCAAGTAAATATTAAATTGTATTAATATTTCAGAATATTACAGTTTTATTGCATTTTTAATCAAATAAATCCAGCCTCAGTAAGTATATAAGACTTCTCTCTCTCTCTCTCTCTCTCTCTCTCTCTCTCTCTATAAATCTTATAGATTTATGTTTGAATAGAAGTGTATAAAGCTAACTTTTTTTTATTTTATTTTTTTTTAACTAACAATGGTTACTTGAATGCACAAATTTAATGTCTGACCATGCCAAATATGTATCTTATCAAAATTTCTGTACTCCCTTTACTTTGGTTGACATTCATGTCAGTGAAGTTAAAGAGACGACACATTTAATCTCATTTTATCAATTAAATGAACAATTAAATGATTATGTCAAGGCTGGTTTGCAGAATGAAAACTCATATTACATTTAATGTAAAAGAAATGTGCCTATGTACATATTAAATATGTGGGTAATAGATACTTGCATATGTTCAATTGTAAAATATCTGTATATTGTAAAATATGTAAAAATATGTAAAATATGTATGCATGCATTAGAAAGTATAAGTAATTACAGGGTGTCCAGAAAAATAACAGACAAGGTTGGGTGTTCCATATAAACTGAGGCCTGACATAACCACAAACACCAAGATAACAAAACACAAGGTCTAAAAAACCTTTTAGAGGTCTAAAAAAACCTCTCATTTTAACTGAAAAGTGCAACTTTATGAAGTTAAGTATGTGAAAGTAATGATTCAGAGCCAGACTGAAGATCATGGGTGGTGGTGTAAGTGTTTCCTGAGACATGCCGTGTGTGGAAAAGAGGAAGACGCCCTACCTGGATCTCGTCAGACGTCAGGCCGCCTTTCATGTCGCTGCTCTTTTTCTTGGGTGGCGGAGGGGCCGGCTTATGAGCAGGGGGGAGGTCAGTCCTGTTGGAAGAAAAGAAAACAGACTGACACCCGGTACCCTGAGAGAGCTTTCATGCAGCCGTGGCTTAAGCCTTGTGTGAGCGCACGTAATGAGGAGTCGTGCCCACGTCTGCCTCTCCCGCCTGCCGGGGGTTTGATAGGCATCTCCTTACACTGCCTTTGTTGTAGCCAGTGCCATTTCAGCCGTGCCCTTTCAATGGCTCTCACTAGCCATGGAGAGAGAGATAATGAAACCAGATTGTAATGGGCAAAATGGAGAGGAAAGAATGGGAGCACTAGGACAAGGGAGGTTCGAATTATAGCCCACCAATGTTCCCATCAATCCCTTAAAGTGTCAGACAGACAGCAAACAGAGCACAAGTGTCTGATCCATGATGTGAGACGCAGTAGGGCAGAGTTGCACCAGTCATTCGTTACTTCAATTCAGAGTCGCCATCAAACTGGGAGACAACGGGGAACGCTGTAAAAATGTCATACCACGCCTCATGAATTTTATTATAATTTGCAGACGTAGTATAAATTGAGACTTAAAGTTCACACTAGGTCACAAATAACTAGCATCGGGATAACTTGGCTTGCAAATAATTATGTATTAATTTGGTTGTAGCATTAACTAGTGCTGTTCAACTCCAAAATTTGTGGAATCAAACCTCGTTCGTTCCTTAATTTATTTATGGAGGAATATGTTCACCTAATCATCTGTGACTACATGATATGAAGGATTACATGGTTTTTAAAGGTCCTTAGTAGTATTGATTATTATCAGCTTCTATTCCTTGATGAAAAAAACAAACAAACAAACAAAAAACAGCTAAAACCAGTCTAAGCTGGTTTAAACAGGTCAACCTGGTCTTCCAACTTGGCCAAGCTGGTGGTCAGCTGATTTCCCAGCCTGACCAGCTAAAGAAGTGGTCAAAATCCCTCTAAAACCAGCCTGCAAACCAGCTGAGCAGGCTTGAAGACAAGCTAAACCCAGCCAACCAGCAGACAGCATGAAGAAAAAGCCTGACTGAAAAACAGCTGAAACTACTGTTTTCCGTCAAGGGTTTTTCTTCATGTTGTCTGCTCAAAATGGTCCATCATAGCTACGTAACAAGCCATCTTACTCATTAAGCTAAATCATGGAGTTTATAAGACTAATTTATTTTTTATATTTTACTTTAGACATCTAGAACACATCTGTATTTGTGCATCATTGTCTGTACTGTTTGGTTTAGTTCCAAAACTTGTAGGAAACTTGTCCAAGATGTAGCCTAACCATCTGAAAGAACCGAAATGAATCTGGCGTTCCATCACTATTAGCGAATGACTAGTGTTGGGGGTAACGCAATACAAGTAACAGAGTTACATAATCAGATTAATTTTCTCATGTAACTAGTAAAATAATGCATTACTTTTAATTTGCGCCAAAAAATAATAATTCTGAGTAACTTTTTTTCAAATAAGTAACGACAGTTACTTTTTTTTAACCATTTATTGAGAGACATCGGGAGTAAGTGCATCGGCGTTGTGTGCGATGTGTAAATACAGTATGATACTTATTGTAGTTCTAGTGAAGTAGTTACTCATCTCACTTGCGCAAAAAGAGATCCAGCATTCCTCAAAATGAATAAAAAACAGTGAAATGCAAACCTGCAACAATTAAATATGCTAAAACAAATATCCTTTATGTATTTAATCCCACTTTATTACCAAATGTCTTTGCTGCTGACCTCCGATGATCCAATTCAACCAAGCAAAACTGGCTTTAATAAACATCACATTTGTGTTTACTTATTTAATTACTGAATTTGCCCAAAAATAGAACATTTTTATATTAAAAATAAACCAACAACCCCAGCCCAGTTGAGAAAAAAATAAATAAATAAATAACACACAATTACTAACACAATTAGATACTTTTTTTTAGGGAGTAACACAATATTGTAATGCATTCCCCAACACTGTGAGTAACCAAAAGGTGAATTAATTATTAGCTCTACTGAACTAAAAAAAAAAAAAAAAAGCTATTAAAGAAGACTTGATTTGAATTGATTCCAAACCTTAGAATCAATTTTGAGCCCTATCATTAATACAAAACCTAACTAGTATGTTGTAGGCTTGCTGCAAACCAAGCAGGTCTGTAAAATCATGTGCATTCACATTAACATGAAGAGTCCAGTCGTTTCAACAGTCCAATTAATATTATTTTGCATACAGCAGGTCAACTCACGAGGGCTGCCATCTTTAAAATCACATTACCAGCCAAATGCAACTAGCTTTATGTTGGTGACTATTATGGAACAATTTTGCTAAAAAGTATTTTTGTCATTTTTAATAATCCTTTGTAATAATCTCTTATCATTTTTGTCCATCTATAGGTCAACACAACCAAAATGCTCAAGCTTCAAAAAGTACATAAAGACATCAACATAAGAGTGAGTAAATTATGATATATTGGACAGTTAAATTGGTCCTTTTGGTAACATTAGATAACTTCATTAGTTAACATGAAAAATAATGGTCACACTTTATATTAGGTGGCCTTAAGTACTATGTACTTACATCAAAAAATATGTACAATGCAAAACACTTCTGCTGCTATTGAGGTGGGATATGGGTAAGGTTAGAGACAGTTTGGTGGTATGGGTAGTTTTAAGGGTGGGTTAAGGTGTAAGGGATGGGTCAACAGAGTAATTATAAATGTAATTACCGAAATTAATTACAGGTGTAATTACATATAGGTATTTTTAAATATATAAGTACAATATAAAAACATGTATGTACACAATAAGTGCATTGTATCAAATGATTAATTTAAATGTAAGTTCACAGTAGTTAAGGCCACCTAATATAAAGTGGGACCAAAATAATTCTAAAGCATTTTATTAATCTTACTTAATTTTAATGTCAACATTTACAAATGAAGTATTAAAATCAAAAGTTATAATATTAATATTAACCTAAGTCAGTTAATGCATTAACTAACAATAAGTAATGAGACTGGTAACACATAAAATTAGGGAACACTACTCACTATTAACTAGTTGCTTACTAGTATGCATAGTATTGGCATACTGGCTGATTATTAGTACTTCTAAAGCACATATTAATGCCTTATTCTGCATGACCATATTCTATCCCTTAACACTACTCAATACTTAAATATAGCTACTACAACAACTACTATCAATAAGCAGCGAATTAGGAGTATATTGAGGAAAAACACTTAGTTAATAGTGAATATGTGTTCCCTGATCTTAAGTGTTACCTTTACATTTGTGCAATGCACAGATATTTAGTAGCACGTTTAGCTAAACTCTAACGTCTGCATTGCAGTGGTTACACTGCAGAAAGCATTCAATCGCCTGCTGTCTAACCCAACCCATGACCTCACACATAACACTTCAGCGCACCTGGGCCTCGGCACACACCTGATGTGGTTCTGGAGAGTTCCATGCAAACACACGATATTCAATTTTACTTCAAATAAGTCACCAGTCACTGAGTTTAGCAAAAACTGTAGAACGACATCTGGTGAGTCATAAACTCTCCAATTTTCTGCATTGTAATTTCATTCATAAAGCCTGAAAATTCAAATAAAAGCCAGTTCCCAGAGGAGAACTCAGACAAAACTCAAAAGCAGATGTCAAACTGCCACACACACGTACACACAACCTCGCGCACGCAAGCACACATGCTCCCACGCAAGATGTTACAAGAATGTGGGTGCACACACAAACGCACATCCGCGCGCACGCATACATACACAGACGCTGCTCTAATAAGTTTTTGGGTGTCGTTATTTGCATCGCTTGAAGGAGACCCAAATAATTCTCTGTGACAGGTGAGCTGCGCAGGAGTTGCCATCTAATTTCCAGAAAGAGGAAAGCTCTTTCCTCAAACATGTTAGCAGTCAGACATCATCCTGCTCATTCTGACAAGATGTCTGTGCTCATAGATAATGAAGCACGGTCTCTCTCTCTCTCTCTGTGTGTGTGTGTGAGAGAGAGAGAGAGTCAAAAATAGAGCAAAGGTAAGACAGGCTGTATAACACTTCTACATTTTACATAAATGCACTAAAACATGTACATTTCTAGAGACAAACACACCGCCTCATGTCGCTGTTGAGTTGCATGACCTTTCCACGAGGCCAAATGGGCTCTGTAAAGTCAAGGCTGCTTTGCGCATGAGTGCCTCTCTCCATTTCCTCTTTTATACACATCACTTCCACTTCACATCACCTTATATCACACCAGAACAGAGGCGTGGCACTGGCACACGACAACACACACGGCCTGTATAAACTCTCACTGCAGATAAACACACATTCATAGTCAGAATAAAAAAATCTAAATTAAAAAAGTGAAATTTGCATTTCCAATTATGCACATTATTATGCAAATTTCTAAATATGCATTCTCGTTATTGTAATGTATGGAAGACTGTTTCTGCCACAGAATTAATAAATAAAATGTCAACATTTTATCTCACAATTTGAACTGAACTGTGATGATTTTTTTTGTTTCTAAGAATTGCAAGATATAAACTCAGAATGCTGGGGGGGGGGGGGGGGTAATTTTTTTATTAACCTCTTTGTTTGTGAGGAATAAAAATTATTTATTCATTTTAAAATCATTTTTAAAAAGTTGTTTTATTTATGTATTTATTTATTCATTTATTCATTCATTCATTCAGTGGCAGAACTGGCCTTCCATAGTAATACAATGCCTCCAAGGAAGTTATAATTTTTTTAATAAGAATAATTTTCACTATTCTTAAATATGTTACATTATGATTATGTGAATGTGAAGAGACTGAGTGATTGTCATTACAATAATAGCTTTATGTGCCTAAAAAACATGCCTACATTTTCTTTAAACTTTGCACTTTTTTTTTTTTTCTGTTGAAGTTGTGCTGAAAAAGGCTTGACATGTTCTTGACAGGTTTCTTGACATTCACCCAGACAGAATCGCACACACATGGTGTTGAAAGCCTAATGGTCCAGTCTGTGGGCTGCCAATACAAAGGTTGTATGTTTCACTACCAAAAGGATCTGAGTCAGTAACTAAAGAGTTTCTGTGCTCACTGTGGCCTCAAGCAATGCACTCAACCCAGAGTCACTTTTAAAGGACTGTGCCTCAAATGAGTGCGCAGTAATTTGCTTAAAAGGGGTCATACAATAATCTGAAGTATTATTTAATATTTCTTTTCTAAGGTTCACTCATAAGTCAAGATTTCTTGCATCCAACAGAGTCATAATTTAGTTGTTCCGTGACCATTTCCCACCTTCTCTTCAACCCATACTGTTAAATGGATGCCTTTTTGCTGCTGTGCCTTTAAGATTTCCTTGTAAATAGAATGCTCCAGGTTTGTTGTATTTTTGTAGGCCTGGAAATTAGTTAGCATTTTAGTACTTCTGATTTCATCATCCTGAACTAAATTGTTTTTTTGTTTTTTTTTGAATGGGTTTTTGGTTAAATGCCTGAAATAAGGTCAGTGGTCAACACAAGCTCAAGATATTTTCACTACATTTACTCTTTTTTTCCTGCAACTTAATGTACATCAGTAAAACCAACTTTTAGTTGTCTTGAAAAAGGTGGTTGCTAACAAGTGTTTAACTGGGACTACAGAGCATATAATATTGGGATCCTTCAGAAGGATCTGCAGAGCTGTAGGTGCTACATACAGCCAGCTTTCCCAAATGTTACTCTTATTGTTAGTTTTATTGGTGTTTAGTATCCACTTCCTCCATGTTCCTCCAACTTTCCATGTTTCTGAACACTAAATAGGCAGCGCTAATGTGTAAATATGTGTAGCCATGCACTGCTACATCGATCCACAAAGCTATGGAATGAGTTGCTCAGTTTGGAGAAAATGTTTTGAATTTTACATTAAAAGATTTTAAAAAATTAGCTGATTGACTCAAATGTGAATGGCTCGTAAGCCGAAATGGCCCATATTTCAAATAGCATTATTCCATCGGGGTCATTGCAACATTCATTGCGATGGATGGCGATGCTAACCTGAATGCTTTCTCCAGGTATTGCTTCCTTATTACAGACACCCTCATCCATAAATAAAAGATGAAAATGAAAAAGAAAAGAGCTCTAAAAAGATAAATAGTTGAAGAAATGGAACACGTACGTACGCACTTTTCACACAGACAACAATTACACAGGATAATGATGATGCATTATAATTAACATAAAAGCTGCCAAGAGTCCATAATTCTACCAAATCACAAATCTGCATATGCATGCAAATGACTGAAGTTGTTCTAAGCTGCTCTAAATATGAGTAATGTAACTGCCAGTCTAAACGCTTCTTACAGGCTGTGATAAAAGAATCAGTGAATAGTGCAGAGCTTCAAGAATGTGCAGTTTCTTTTACTACCACGCTGTGAGGTGCTATAATCGTGTACACCTCTCATTCACTGTCTGCTGTTAAACAAATGAATATGCAAAGTTTCAGAGTTGAGTATAATTGTGTGCAATTAGTTGCAAGAAAACAATCTTCTGTTATTGTTTGGTCTATTGTTTTTTCACTAAATGTCTAGTGCAGAATCAACCAATTTTCTGCTGTAACGTCACTACTGCACAGCAAAAATGACCTCATGTGTGTCCAGCCTGCTTCTATTTAAATTTAAGACAGACACACAGTGCAATTAGAGCAGACTGGGTCTTCTTGACCCGTGTCCTCAGAAGCTGTTCCCAACTGGCCACAGCTGGAGATAGATGTACTGCAGCGATGCAGCATCCAATCAGCAGCTGCCTGCAGCCCTAAGTCACTTTGGGTAAGAGCCTCTGCTAAATGAATAAATGTAAATGTAAATGTAGCAAATTCTAAAATAAATATCTATTCCCAAACATGATGCTCTATTAGGTATATACATACATAAATACATAGCACACACATACCTTTAGATTTAACAATTTTTAATCAGCATTTTCGGTAAGAACATGCCTACTTTTTAAAGCCTTCACATTGGGCAGTGTTGGGAAGGAAGTAGTAACCTTTTTTTCAGTAGCTCAGCTGTTTACATATTAGTGGAGCTTTTCCAGTCTTAAGCTACTTTCCCATAAAGTTAGTGTAGTGTGACAAAACATAACTGTTTTAATGTCACATTGTATAAAGCAGGTACTTTTATAGCTGAGCAAGCTGAGGCAATAATCAAAGATAATCCTCCTTAAACTCTCTCTAGTAGTTTTCATAGTCAGGATAATTTTAGCAAATTGGTTTGTTTGCAGGGTTCATGTACACTGACTGAATTACTGAGAAAAATGAAAAGAAAAAAAAAGGTTAGTAGTTAATTGCTGCTATTCATTTGTTTTGTATGACTCAGCTAAACAAAAATGTCACTTTTACCTATAGTTTTTTCCTTTTCTTTTTTTTCTGTTCAAGTTTTCAAGCACCTGTTCAAGTTTAATTATGCAATCTTTACTGAAATAGTCTATTAATTAGTTGAAAAACGATCCCTACTTTTTCCAAAAAAAAGTAGCATGATTGTAGTTTAACTACATTAAACTATTAGTAGCTTTAATGTAACTTCCCCAAAATGTGCCTAAGAATTCTTAAAGGAATAGTTCACGCCAAAAAAAAAAAAAAAAAGTATTTATTTTCTGTTTGTTTGTTTTCATGAAACAGAAAAGTAAAACACTACAAATGTGTAGATTATTTTCCATTCATTTTTTAATGGGTGGGGTCACCAAACTGAATGACAAGATGTTACATAAATAATGATGAATAATGACAAATAATGTCAGTCTGTTTCTCACAAAAAAGCTTTGGAAGCCTTGAGATATAGTGCATACCCTTGTGAGTCATCTGGACCACTTTTATGGTACTTTCATTGTGCTTTTTAGTCATTTTGGAGCTTTCACAGCCCCAGTTCTTATTTACTTTCATTATTTTGAAAGGAATAACCAGAATATTCCTCAAACATTCTCCTTTTGTGTTCCACAGAAGAAAAAAAGTCATACGGATATGACAGATTTTTCTCTTTTTTTTAGTCAACAGTTCATTTAAAATGCTGTCTAGGTAGGTAGCTCACTAGGTTTTGGAACAGCCAGAAAGTATGTTTTTGTGTGTGAGAGAGAAACACAGACTTGCAGAGAGATAAGCCTTGACAGACAGCGTCACTTCCAGATGCACCATTATCTTTCTTCAAAGGGACAAAATAATGAAAGCCAGCTAAATAATTCAGAAACTTCCTCCTTTCCAGATTCTCTTTTCAGAAAAAAAAATCACTCTCTCTTTGATCCCATTTTGAATTCAATGCGCTTGCTCTATAGAGAAAATTGATGTAATTATTGATCCAATTAGACTTATGAGGTACCACAGTGGTTTACCTTTTTTTCCTTATTGGGTATCAAGCAGAGACACAGAATAGTGCTTTAATTCAAATGTGTACCAGGTATGAATCACAGCGCTGAACAATTGATTTTGGCTACTAAAAGACCCCCAGACACAGCAAGTGCATGGAAAATAACTCATATTTCTGCCCAATGAAATCTGTTGCATTTCAACTGCACTGGTTAAAATGGCACACCTTACTGTAAAAATCTTATATCTGATGAATGAAGACAATGACACTCAACACTTCTCAACACAAAAATGGAATTAAGCATGAAAGTGTAAAGAACAGTCAACAGATTAGTTGGTTTGCCATCACCTAAAAGAAAAATCATTATAGGCTTTATGTGTAACAGCACGGCCAGGCTCTCCACCCAGTCAACTACCACGATCTGCCTCACCTGACTTCTAATCACTCACAGCTGCACCCCATCACCACAGTCATCAAGAACAGTATAAAGGCACTCACCACAGCCACCGCAACTGTCCGATCTCGTTAATCCAACGTGGACTCTTCTTCTACGGATTACGCTAGTTGAGTATAACCTCAGAATACTATCCTGTTTGTACTTACCTCCTGTGTTCCTCCTCGTTATCTCCCCTGTGTCCAGATCGTCCATCGCTGTGGTCAGTGTCTCCGCTTTAGAGTGTGATAGCTTTTTTAACAATTCAATAATAATTTTTAACAAATAGCTTTTTTTTTTTTTTACCAATTCAGTAAACAAGAACGTAAGGTTAAGTAACTCCAATTTTAGACCCAATATGACCAGTTACTCTGCCAATGAAAATTGTTCCAAACAAAGCCACAGCAGAACCAATGTGTGTCTTTGAGAAACATTCTTTTTGAATAAAAAGGTTAAGTGGGTTATTTAATGACTCAATTATAATGTAATTTGTTCCATTCCTGACTGAATCTGTTTTGAACTAATCTGTTGAACCAATGATGATTCAATGAGTTACTCATAAATCAAGTCTCTTGTTTCCTTCCAGAACCTACTGATGTAACCTGCAGATTTTATTATTATTATTATTATTTCTTTGATATGCCAGTTTAATATAAATTTAGTCAGCTAGATACCGCTTGTCATTTCATTTTTTTTTTCTCCTACTTTTTCTAGCAAGTTCTTGGATGTTAACAACTATAAATCCTTAGACTGTGTTTAATGCAAATGTGAATCCAGTCTTCCATTAGGTAGGATTTAAAGTATTCTGACATGAACAGGCCTACAGGTTAACTGGTGCATCCAAATACTTGAACCCGCATGAACGGTGATGTAGCCACTGTTGGCAGGAAACATAAGAGTGCAGGTTTTCATGAGGATGTCTGGCCACCTTCACGACCTGCCCTTCTCCTTGGTCTGTCGGCCACGAAAGGCTCAGGGCAGCTTAAGAGGGGAGATTTGACAGGGATAGAGAGAAAAACATAGCTAATCCCTGCTCTGAAAAGAGTAATCTATGAGAAAGAGTTAGGAAGAAGGGGAAGAGACAGAAAAAAAAAGGAAAATTACTTTCTGGAATCCTTTGACAAAGGAAGTGAGGCTATCAGTGGAGAGATGCTGTTTAAATCCGTAGAGAAGAAGAGAAGGTTTAAATATGATGTCTTTTTTACAATCAGTGCTCCAACCTGGTCTGTCACTGAATCCAAGTATATATTGTGTTTCTTTATGAATTCAGGTCCAGATCTCCATGGGCAGGATGTGAAGTGAGGCCAGTCTCTGGCACCTTCATTGATCTCTGTTGATCACAATCTTATTTGGTAATTTAAATGCTAATGACACTTCTAATTGTGCAACAGGGGAAACGCAATCTGATATGGAGGAGCCAATGATTTGCTGGTCTTTGTCTCAGATAGGATCCTCTCTGATTCAGAATTACTGTTAAAAGAGTGAGGAAATGACATTTGGGATTTTATTATGATGGTCCTTCATCAGACCAGAACCAGACTATATTAGCTATCTATCTGTCTGTCTGTCTGTCTGTCTTTCTATTAGTCTGTCTATCTATTTATCTGTCCATCTGTCTGTCTCTCTCTGTCTCTCTATCTGTTCATCCATCTATCTACCTGAACCCCTGTCCATCTATCTGTCTGTCTATCTATCTGTCAGTCCATCTATCTGTCTGTCTATCCATCTATCTGTCCATGTATCTGTCTGTTTATCTGTTCATCTGTGTATTTCTATCTGTTTGTCCGTCCATGCATGTATCAGTCAGTCTATCTGTCTGTCTATCATGTCTATCTATCTGTCCATCAGTACTTCTGTCTGTCTATACATCCATCTGTCTATGTATCTGTCTGTCTGTTTGTCTGTGTATATGTCTCTGTCCATCTGTCTATCTGTCTGTTTATCTATCTGGCTGTCCATGTATCTGTCTGTCTATCTGTTTGTCCGTGTATTTGTCTGTTTCAACCATCCATGTACAGGTAGGTCCATATATATTTGAACACTGACACAATTTTCATAATTTTGGCTCTGTATTCCACCAGAATATAATTAAAATGAAACAATCAAGATGAAATTGAAGTGCAGACTTTAAGCTTTACAGTTTTTCTCAATTGCTTCGGAACGTTTTTCGAAACAGTCTTAACATTCTCTAAACTGTGAGTGCAAATGTCACAACTGTTTGCTGGAACTTCAGAACTTTATTGCATGTCTGCAAAATGTAGTTACTCACCCAAAACATTTCATTCATGCTTCAAAACCTAGTTATCGTGGCAGTAATTTGGCCAAGGCCACCAAAATAGAAAGTATTTTTTTCATCGTGTGAGCCACACTGGTCAAAATGTTTAGTTGTTTTTTCACCATGACAGTCAACCATGGAAATTAAGGTTTTATAAAAAAAAAAAAAAAAATCTGATATTTGTTGAGAAGAGTCAATAGTACATAGAAAAAAAAGTATATGAAC
>JAFVLL020027004.1:0-31049 GCA_021397915.2 Tor tambroides | reverse complement strand
AAAATATATGAAAGTTTCACTTTTTGAAATAACTTACAAGAAAAAATGAACTTTTTCACCACATTCTAATTTATTGAGATGCACCTGTATTGTTGGCTCTGTGACAGACAGTGCTTATGTTCCTCTGTTGTACCTCAGGCAAAAGAGCATCAAAGGTTTCTGTCATTTTTCACGTCAGTGACAGCTGTACTGCCATTTTTTTCTGGGAGTGTAGATTTAATTTAATTATTGGTGAATTTTTGATTTGATGAAAGAAATAGTTTTATGCAAACCTACATGTGAAAACTGAGGTTCAATAAAGCCTAAGTATGTTATATAATAAAATGCATTTGGATCAGTGTTGACCACATATATCAAAATATGTGTATGTTACTGAAATCTTTTTTTATGAAGTGAGTATGAATATATTACACATGCCTTTCTTGATCACTGGCATAATGAGGCTGATAATTCAGGTTTATATCACAGGAATAAATTACATTTTAAAATATATTTCAATATAAATAGTTTTTTTCCGTTGTAATAATATTTAATTAATGTTTTGTCTTTTACTGTATTTTTTAACATAATAAAAATGTAACTTTTAAGCAGTTTATGTATTTAACTCTAAAACAATCAAAACCACAAGTTGTTTTCCTAGCACAGAGAGGAATGCTATTAATGGCAAAATAAATAACATATTTAAATATAATGCTCATGTCTGCTTTTGTTGCCAAATCCATTACTAGGGATAATCTTACAATTATATTGGCTTTTCAGTGGATCAGCAGGCTTCAGGACTGATATCAGCTGTCAGCAGCTGTTGTGGTGATTAGAGCTTATGAATATGACAAGCCAGTTGAAATAAATTACACAGGTATGTTGATCTCATGTACATGTGTGTTATAGAAATAGCACTATTATATATCACTATAGAATATCACTATAGAAATCAGTGGATGCTGTGTACGCTCAGTTTTACGTAAAGCTCACATGATATTGTTGAAAATGGAAAATGCAGAGTTACACGAATAAAAACGCTACTAAGGAGAGATTTCACTGTTGGAAAAGATAATGCCAACTAAATCTGCTGCAATGTTGCTTTTAGAGCAATTGTTGAGATATTCAGTTACCATGTGATGAGTCATGGGTTTGATCTCAACATACTGGTAAAACTAGTCTTCATTTTAATGATAATGCAGAATAATTTAACAATAATACACAATGTACAAGATGCCAAAATCACCCGTATACCAACAGCAGAGCGTGATACTTTAATGTGTCAGTCTTCACTTTAACTTCCAACAGCAGAGAACAGGTATGACCTAACAAAACCACAGGCTGAACATGAGGTGTGCATGATATCCTTTTGCATCGTCTCGCTGAGCACTTGAATGTGTCTGCAGTGTCAGTATCAGGGCAGCAGATGGCAGCAGAGAATGTGTCCGTCCCTCCACTTTTTATCTGCAGGTACAATCATTTTGTCCTTAGACAATGTCAACATCAGTGTTGGGGGAAGTTACTTTTGAAATTAATGCATTACAATATTGCGTTACTCCCTAAAAAAGTAACTAATTGTGTTACTTTTTATGGAAAGTAATGTGTTACGTTACTTTTGCGTTACTTTTTATCTGCTTTTTCTGAGCTGGGCTTTGCTTGTTTATTTTTAATATAAAAAGTTCTATTTTTGGCTAATGTAAAAGCCCTTTCACATATTTCACAGCTTTCACAAAGCGAAATGAATAAGCCTCAGGCTGATGTAAATGTAAATTCACGTCTGTACAGTAGAGGGCGCAGCTCAAGTGAAGTGAAGCGAAGCGAAAGTGACATACAGCCAAGTATGGTGACCCATACTCGGAATTTGTGCTCTGCAATTAACCCATCCAAAGTGCACACACACTCAAGGGCACCTCAGTCGTGGTATTGAGGGTGGAAAGAGCGCTGGACATTCACTCCCCCCACCTACAATTCCTTCCGGCCTGAGACTCGAACTCACAACCTTTGGATCACGCGTCCAACTCTCTACCCCCTCAAACAAACCTTTCAGCTGTGCTGCCATTCTGGATTGCATGAAGAATAGGATGCAGAACAAGAAAGTTAAAGGGGTCCTATTATGCTCTTTTACAAAGTCTTGATTTTGTTTTGGGGGTGTACTAGAACATGCTCTCATGCTTGGTGGTTCAAAAATCGCATTATTTTTCACATAATTTACATTATTACAGTGCCTTTCTCCCCATCCTGACACAAAGGACTCGATTAGTTCCGGGTTTGATGAAGGCCCGCCTTCCGAAAAACGAAATGTGTTGTGATTGGTTAGCTGTCCCAGTGCGTTGTGATTGGCGAACAGCTTAGACGGCGTTTCAGTATTGCCCAGTATTGTACAGATAAGTGCAACGGTAATATGTATTATGTTTATTGTTCTTTAATTCTAACATTATAACATGAATTGCACTGAAACTGTTATACAGTTGAATTTATTTATACCATAGTCCCACAGACTTACACTATTTGTGGCCGCATATATATGCAAATTCATTCTCTGCCAGCGGGAGGCGCTGTTGGAGCGGGAGAGATCGAGGTTTCCCCGGTAACGCTGTACACAAAGCAGAGCTCCGCTCACAAACGCTGCTTTATCAGACATTATATGAAAGATGAAATGAAAATTACATCCAAAATTTTCTGTAAACAGGCTTCCATCAGAAATACAGTGATATAAAAACACCCACACTGGGTTTTGATTTTGAAACCTGCAGTGCTCAACCAAGCGTTCCCCCCACCCCCCAACCATTCAGTAGGCGGGATTTACAATTTGTGATGTCACAAATACAGGAAAACAACTTTGTAGTCCAAACGAGCCGTTCGTTGTAGTTCTTGAAAAGGGATTTTTTAAAAACGAAATATCTCCCTTTGGAGTGGACTTTGAGATTTGTAACTTTGTAGATCGTTTTATGCCCAAACATACACACTACACACTGACTAAAATTCAAAAAGTGAAAAAGCATAATAGGACCCCTTTAAACACTTTTACTTCAGCAATAAAACACAAATGTGATGTCCTACTGAGTCATTGCTTATTCGTATGGTTGAATTGGATAATTGAATGTCAGCAGCAAAGATAGTGGTTAATAAAACAGGATTAAATACATAAAGGATATCTGTGTTATTTAACACATTGCATTTCACTGTTTTTATTCATTTTGAGGAATATTGAATCTGTTTTTGAGCAAGTGAGATGAGTAAATGGACGTTCACATTTAGTCTAATGTCAGATCAGTAACATCATGTTCACATAGAGCACACAACGCCTCTGCACTTACTCCCGATTTCTCTCAAAACCTCAGTAAATAAATGGGAAAACAAAGAAATTTGCGTTACTTATTTGAAAAAGTAACCAAATTAAAAAGTAATGCGTTACTTTACTAGTTACTTGAAAAAGTAATCTGATTATGTAACTTGCGTTACTTGTGATGCACTACCCCCTGGCCAACGTATATTTCACTGTTGCTTGCTGAATGTGTGGGGGAAAAAAAAGATTGCTTCTGTTTTTCCAGCTGCAGCCTCCTACACAATCCTACTGAAATACATTTGTTTCAAACATGGAAACGTGCATACAAGGTGCAAAACTACTAGTGGGTGAACTGAGAAAAATTACTAGTCATAAACATTTCTTGAGGTCTGGAGGTAACATCAGCAAGTGTTCATTTTGGACCCTACTTGGAGATAAATAGAAAAAAAGGTACCATTCAAAAGTTTGAGGTTATTTACATGTTTACCAAGACTGCATTTGTGGAATAAAAAATACAGTAATATTGTCAAATATTATTACAGTTTAAAACAACTGTTTTCTATTTTAATATATTTTAAAGTGTAATTTATTTTGAAATATTATTACAATTTAAAAGAACTGTTTTCTATTCTAATATATAGTAAAATGTAATTTATTCTTGTGATGTTAAAGCTGAGTTTTCAGCATCATGACTCCAGTCTTCAGTGTCACATGATCCTTCAGAAATCATTCTAATATGCTGATCTTTGTCACTCTTAATCAGTTTAATGCATCCTAGTTGAATAAAAGTATACATTTCTTTTCAAATAAAATCAATTAAAAAAACTAAATCTTATTGACCTCAAACTTTTGTTGCTAAATGTACATTAACAGATAGCAAACAATCATTTGAAGACCCATATTTATTTATTTCTATCCCATGAGGTAATGTCAAGCATCTTTGGTTGAAACTGATGTTGATTTATATTTCATTTTACATTTATATTCCCCTCAAAGGGAAATTGCTTTTTATTGTGTTTAATATTGAGCATATTGTCTTAAAGTCTTTACAAAATGCTCACACAACACACATACAAATACCGCCTTACTTAAATATATACATTCTCTTTTACTATCTTACCATATTTACAAGTCACCCCGATGAGCATCCATGCATTCAGTGTTGCTGGCTTTTTCAAGTCCATGAAGTAAGAAAATATATAAAAAATAAAGCTGCTTCTTCTTCTTATTAACAGGAAAACAGTCCGCTGGGTTTGTGTGGCATGGCGTTAGGAAGCAGAGTGGGGTTTTCTGTTGCGTTTCGCCCGTCGGGTCGGTGGAAAGCTGATGAACTCAAAGTGTTTGGGTTGGTCCGAGTTTGGGAAGGGGAGCGGTCCTTTGTGGAGGCGCTTGATGAAGTGAACTTCCCGCTGGTTCTCCCTGGTTTCGGAGGCCTTGATGGGCCGACCCTTTCTGCTGAAGGCCACGTACCAGCCCTCATATTTAGCGTTCTGGAAAGCAGTGTAGTTGTTCTCCAGGACGATCTCTGTGAAGATGCAGTCCCGTCCTCTGCCATTAGGCTGCGAGAAAGAGAGAAGACGCCACATGTTATTGAAACAGGTGAATAAATGTGAAATGAAAGAATTACTAAATAACTCTTTATTAATGATCAATTACGTTACTTTTTTGAAAACAAGTTTACAGTGTATCATCTGAATCTGTTGCATTCTGACTTTTTTTCTGTGCTGAACAATGAATTTTCATATAAAGGATATATAATTTTGTGTATTTGTATTTGAGGATATATAATTTCTTATTGTTTTTAATAATGTTTTATTGTTGTCTTTTAAAATATTTATGAAATAAATTAAGCAACAAAGCAAGGGACAGTGTTTCTTTTATGTTTTACTAATTTTACGAAAGTCATTGTTACATTACTCAACATACATATTATTAGAAATAATATATTGTAAAAGAATATACTTAAGTGTGAACTGAATGTAATGTTTTTGGACACTTTATTGCATGTTATTTGCTGTTAAAATTTACTTTATTGCATGTTATTTGCTGTTATTTAGTTGAACTTAAGAGCGCTATTTGACCCACTTAAGTAGGGTAATTTCATAATTATTTCTAATATCTTTGAAATATAGTTAAATTGTACTGCCGAATATAAAAATAGAAAATATATTTGTAAATATATTTGTAATTACACATTTGTAATAATAAAGTTGCAATTTACACCGTAAAAACGCACAATGTACTGCATTAATATGAAAGAATTTTACAAATGTTTTTTAACTATATATTTTTTTTATCTGTGTTTACTGATGTAATATCAAATAACACACTACAGTTTAAATTATAATCAAATACTTGTGCTCTAGAATGTTAGTCAACACATACAAATAAGTGTACTTTTTTAAGTACACTTTTTAGGTAAACATACTTGGCCAATAAAGCTCATTCTGATTCTGATTCTGATTCTGATTAAAATACGACCAGTTAAAACTTATATGATGTTTAAAACTTCAAAATATACTTTAAAGGTAAAACCTTGAATTTGTCATTATTACAAAGTGTGCTTTTTAAAAGTGTACTTAAGTGTGTTAGGAAACATAGTAATGAAATGTGTCTCTCTTTCAGTACACTTATGTTGCCTTTTATTTCATTAACATTCTATTTTAATGTTTTATAACATTATATATATTTTTCAAATATACTTTTAAGATTAGAAGTATACTACAAGTGCACATTCAACACAATTAAACAGCTCTTTTTCACAAGGGATGAACTTCATACTGACACCTATCAGTAGCTGTATAAAGTTTTTGTTCATTAACTGCAAGTCACCGCTGGTCATGTGATCTCAAGATGGCAGGCACCATGATGGGCCGCACCACCAGTAATTCCAAATTTCCAGAAGTAATTCAAAGTGCTTTTAAACTGCTTGGATCTTATGTAAGCAGTGTTTTGACTCGCTCTGCCCATCATTATTTATTCTTCCCCGCTGTCTGTGCCCTCATCTCTCAACACGGTTCACTTCATGCTCTCACTGTCTCCATGTAGTTGTCCCAGCGCTTTGTCTCATGGCAAATCCATAGCGCTGAAGACATTTTTTCCACTTCCGTGAAGGAAGAAGTGGCTTAACATCTGACTAAACACAGAATGGGCGTGAAAGCTGTTTCCTTCACAGGCCTCAGTGATCTTCATTCTTCTGTAGATGATGCCGTTCACACCATCTAGCTGCTGATCTATATGTCCTGCTATAATACTTCACCCATCACAGCGTTTGCACAGCCAGTGAGTTTTGTATTCAAAAGAGCAGCTTTGGCATTTTGATAACTTCTTTTGTTATTAACAGGAAATGTTATGAGCTTATGGGTTATAATATGAGTTTGGAGTGACATAATGGTGGGTAGATGATAGAATTTTTATTTTTAAGTAAATAATCATGGAAGATGTGATTTGATTAATCTGACCAAATTTAGATTTCTGTCTTGTTTTAGTCAGCAATTTTCAATCTTTTAGATGCCACAGACCCCCAAATATGATCATCCTCCTGTGAGGCATCCCCAAATATGTGTTTTTTAATGCATGAAATTCCAGTTCATACTAATTTAAACTGTTCTACTATACTAATTTAAAATATTATTTGAAATATATGGTAAATATATATATAAAGGTTTTTTTTGTACTCACTAAAGTACAATACTGTACTATACTGCACTTTCATTATTTATTTTAAGCTGATTTTTATTTTGTATTCATAACTTTATAAATAAATTAAATAAATATTGTATGATTATTTTATATATTTATTTGTTTATTATTTGATTCGATTTATTTGTTTTTATTTGCTTTTAATTTAATCTTATTTTTACCATTTAGTTTTATATTTTATTATTTTTTTTTTTTTTTACTTTTTAAACAGTTTCTCTCTCTCTCTCTCTGTGTGCGTGTGTAATATATTTATATATTGTTTTATTAATTATTGAATCTAGTTTTGTATTATTTATTTACATCTTATTTTTATTTATTTGCTTATTTTAATCATATTTTTTGCCATTTATTTTTGCACTTTTTAAACGGTTTTTCTCTAAACTTTTCCATGGCCCCTTAGCACACATTTGTAGCCCCCTGGGGGTCCCAGGGCCCCAATTGGAAAACCCTTGCTGTAGACAACACTTTTACGCTACAACAGCAATACAACTTAATTATCTTAACTGAATTAACTTTTTTATGACGTGCAAAATCCAGTTGGCTCAAAAATCTGATACGCTTTTCTTAGCAAAAAAAACAAACAAAAACATATTTTCCTGCAAAATCTCCAAGTAAGATGATGGCACATACCTTGCCCACTAGTTTCCCCCTGCGGTTCATGCACAGGTATCTGCCACTTTCTGCTCCTTTGATCCGAACACGACTTCCAAAGGTGTCCGTCTCCACATAAAGTCTGGCTGTAATGCGACACAAGCGTTAGCAACAAACAAAATACTGTAACCTTGAATAGGTTCAGCCATTTATCAAAAGCATAAAATATACTGCAATCATAATGTTTAGCTCAACATTATTGAGTGCAGTGTAAAAAGTGACCCTTGAAAAGTCCCTTTTGTTGGCATAATCCAATGCAATCAAACTGATTTAGTCATGTTGCACCAGTTAATTTAGATGTTGCCACATGAAGCAGATTATTTATCACTAGTTTTTAAGATTTCAGTATATTTATTGCATGAATATTGCAACATCATGATTTTCAAGATGACTCCACACATGACCCCAGTGTGTTTCTGAAATCCCATAAGTCCTGGCTAGTCAAATCAGTCTCATTTCCCCTTGCTGTCTGAAGCAAATTAACACATCCTTATCAACACAAAAGGGAAACGATTAGGCAAAGAAAAGTCTTTTGAACTATCAGCGAGTCCCCACTAAACCAATCAGACGCGAAAACAGCGCTATCTGCACCGAAACCTAACGCGAGTTAATTACCGGAGATGAATGAGCTACTCACCGAAAGTGTTTCCGTCCTCTGCGGTGGCGCTCACTCGCTTGCCCTGGATCTGCACGTGTCTGCCGCTGGTTCTGCTGTACAGCTGGTAGACTCGAACCTGCCGCCGGCTCAGCTGGTCCGTCAGAGAGCCCTGTTCCCTCACATACTGCTTAAAATTAGGAGAAGGGTGATTCTTCTCCCCCTTTTCGGTGCAAAGGGAAAATAAGATCACATATATATCTCTCTCTAATGCTGGAATAGAAAACCTTTTTCGTGTTGTAAATGCCAGCAAGAGCACTGATCTACCTCTAGTCTATGAAGTGAATCAGCAGACTGCTGAGTGACTAATATGCTCTAGAAAATGATTTAATTCTTATCAAGAGCAGTGGTTCTCAAATAGAGGCCCGCTAGAGGGCCTCAGCAAACTTAAAAGGAGCCGCAAAATGATTTCAAATTATTTTAAACAAGTTACATTAAAGTAGGCTAATCGATGTTGATTAGAATGTTAGAATCACTCGACTCTGACTCTAAACTGACCTCGTGTCCTATTTTAATCTGTCCAATCAACAAATGTTGTTTTAATGAAAAACAGTTTTTGAAACTTTTATAAACGTTAATCGATTTTGAAGCTTTGACATGTAACCGACTGTAACAGTATGAAAGGAAGTATAACGGAGTCATAAAGGCTGAGAACCACTAGCTACAAAATTTACTAACTTTATTGCCGAAGCCGTGCAATAAATATGACACACTTTAACGTGTTACAAAAAACACGAGCAAAATAAAATGCAATAAATATTTACCTGTGCGTGACACCACACCACGAAGAAGTGAAACGATCTACAAAATAAAACAAAAGTAAGGAAAGTTAGTCAATATGCTAAATATAAAAAAAATACATATATAATATAATGTAAATTAGATCATAGCACATGTTACCTTCAGTTCAGCAAAGAATTTCTTATCAAAATATATATAAGGTTCCTCATTTGGTTATATGGTTCTTTTGAGATTAAAAACGCTTTCACTGAGATTAAAAACGCTTTAATCAAGTTTTTTTTGAAACGCAAACAACAACAACGACAACAACAAAAACTACAGGAAATAAAATGCGGAACAAATTATATCTGCAACCTTAATTTTTAAGACTAAAAGCCAATAAATATAACTAAATGTCAATTTATACTCACATGTACAAGCAGCGCTGATTTATTCCATACATTGTGGGAACGCAAAGTATAATGTCGTATCCACGGTTCTCCTGAATGATAATCCAGCTCTGTGATCTCTCGATTAAATGAGCTGAGTCAAATCCAAACACCAGTAAACAGTGCAGCAGCGCTAGATCTTCAGATGTGCGTCTCCGCAAACACACACGCGGATAAATCCGATTAGCAAAAAAACGATCCACATGTAGTACAGAAGATTAAGGAGTTCCATCATATGACTTTGTACAACGCAGGTCGGTGTCTAAATCATAGTTTTGATGATAATGGTGCAGTCCAGTGTGCTCTTGATGTTGTGTTGGCACTGTCACTTGTGGAGAGGCGCAGCGCGCTCTGCGCGTCTGGATCCCTCACTGCACCAGTGTGATAGACCTCAAGATCCCTCCCATGAGTGTTGCACCTTTTTCCCTCTTCAGAGACTCCTGAGCTGTGTTCTGCTAGATGAAAATGTGGAGCTGTTTCCCACTTCTACAGTATTCAAATGAACTGCATGACCATGTGACTATCCACAACCTACATATTTCTAGAGTAGGTTGTGAGGCCTCCTAATTTGGTCCCTTCTGATGGATGATTAATCTCTTCGAATGAACTCTGATGTCTTCAAATCATCCTCTGTATTTAAAGCTTTTAGGTTCCTTGAGAAAGGGGTGTGCCGCCTGATGTTTGGTTTGTTAGGGCCCATCTCAGTGTTGGTCTTTCCCCATGAAGGGGCCGCGGCTCACACCTTTTGCTAACCTGGCAGCTCTAATGAGAAAACAATGGTGGCTTTTAATCACAGGACTCCAGCGGGCTTTTGTTAGCTCATGGGGAATCAACATCAAGCACTAACGATATAACGTCAACAGGATGCTCGCTTTCCGACGCATACTTGAGTTGCATCGCAGCAATTAGTGCTGTCTTACAAGTGTGACCATAGCAGAGCCGCCACTTGGTCCCTTCAAATGAAAATTCTTGCGAACTTTTTCACCCTAGAAGAGTGAAACTATGGGATTATATACTGTCAGTCAGTGTTCCTTAACTGGTTTTGCTTCAGAACCCTGGATTCTGAAGCAAACAGAACCAACACAACCAAC
Organism: Tor tambroides; assembly: GCA_021397915.2. NCBI lineage: Eukaryota > Metazoa > Chordata > Actinopteri > Cypriniformes > Cyprinidae > Tor > Tor tambroides. Next base: position 20,516 of record JAFVLL020027004.1, on the reverse strand, counting down.
CCAAATTTAATGTAGTATGTAAAGTAGTTTTGTTTGTGATTTTTGAGGATCAGGTCAAGTCTCACAACCTGCTGATGTTGTGATCTAATTTGTCTAGTCAAAAGTGACAAACTGTGAAGTTTGATTGGATGCATTAAAATCTATGTAGGCTGAAATATGTATTTTGTGAGTTTTTTTGGATGCACAAGTTGATTAGCCTAATTATTTTGCTATCTTAAATGCAGTTAGTTGCACTTTTCCATCTGCTATCTGCAGCCTATTAGAATGTGACGTATTATTTTTGGCTCATGACCCACCAGTTGAGAACTAATACTGAATGGTAATTTATTACTTTATTCATAGAATATTATAGATTTTATATACCTCTATTTTATCACATACAGGCCCTTTTAATTCAGTTTATTGTTGATCTAATTTGTGGAATGAATTTAAATTCATACTGATTCTTTGGTAACTGTCCATCTGATCAGGCATGATGGTGACAGACATGGACGTGACTCGTGGCGTTTATTGCAATGTGTTCTCCACCCATCAGTTTATATTTTGCTAATGATAGACAGATAGTCGGGAGGTGTGAATAGTTATTGCCGAAAAAGGACGGTGAGACAGGTGTGTGTTTGATGTGAATGTAACCGGAGGAAAAAAAACAAAACAAATAAAACAAAATAAAATAAATAAATAAGTGTAATAAGTTTTAGATTAGTGTGAAATTAAATTAAAGTTATTATTTACTTATTTATTTAGAATGTAGAAAGTTCAATTTTTTATTTTTTTTTGGCTAATGGGGGGAGCCCAGACGCAAGTTTATTTCTGCACAAATTTTGTAAGGAGAAATCTGCTAAATGGTTTTTAGGATGGCAAAATGTGTTAAACTGATCTGAGAGTATACTCTCATTGGTAGCTGAATGCACGATTAAAATAGCCAAAATATTGCCAAAATATATAAACAAACATGAAAGAGTTAGGAAAACATTATTATTGACATTCATTCCATTGGACCTTTTCATGTTTTCAGGGTTCTCAGAAGCAAAAGTCATCATAAACTAAGAAAAAATTGGTATAGAAACAATTGTCACTCATAAATACAAAGAAACATCAAGTAACATACTGGATTAAACATATAATTTTGAAATAGACTGACTAAAATAGTATTTTCTTATTAAACACATTCCAATAATATTCATTTTTGACTATGAAAACTTATTTTTTTTACAGCATAGTTGGGTAATTTTATAGTGGAGAACAAAAAGTACAGCAAAAATAATTTTTGAATTCCCATTTGACACAATAGCAAATGAAAAATCCATGATGGTGTTTCTATGACTTTCCAGAGGAAAAATACCAAGATATTGATTACATGGTCAGATAAGAAAAAGATGTCAAATTTATCATCACCCCCCAGTGGTTGTATTAAAAACACTCACATAGCCGCTTTAACTAGTTTTCTGTAATTTAATGCCAAAATAATAAAATATAAAGTATAGTGTTATAAACATACATTATTTTTTGAAAATATGAATAACTTAGAATGTTAGCAACTGTGGAAATGCATCATCACAGTCTGTAATAAGGGTTCATTTAGCATAAATCTGCTTTCAGTGAAGTTTTATGATTGCAGATTCAACATGGACCTGCATATGGGCTATAATATTTAAAGCAATATCCTGCAAAATGTGAAAATGTTCCTCTGCCAGCTCTCACAGAGTTATGAGAAACGATGTGAATTCCTCACCTATTAAGAGACAATGTCCAGTGGTGGGAAATCAAAGGAAGACAGATGTTTATTAAACTGTGATCTGACCCTCAGAACTGTTTGACATACTGTACATTTAAACAGTCACACCCTGACAGACACATAGAAACAAAGCAGCTTTTGCGAAAGCTTGAACTGAAAACCCACAGAGGCTCTTTGTGTGTGTGTGTGTGTGAACGGCAAGCATCAGACGGCTTAAGCAGTGGATCTTCTCACCAGACCGGAATTCCGTCGTCCCCAGCAGGATGCCAAGGGTGTCGGCCACAGTTTTTTAGGATCGGGCGGCTCAGAGCAAGAGGGATGTGATGTGTCCTAAAGAAACACCACACGTCTAGCACCCCCCATGTCCCTCTCCCAACTTTTTTTTTCTCCCTCGCTACACCCCCTTCAGTTTATGAAGCGGCGGTGAGATCTGAAGCCCTGAAACCTGATCTCATTTATTCACGTCTCAAGCTTTGCCGGTGCTACCTTAGCGATGGAAATAAACCACCACAGAGTCTCGATCGGACACCTAGCAACAGCAACCTAGGTAGCAGTTCCCCCAACCACAGCCCCGGCCCAGAATATACCCATGGGTATCCTGTTAAATAAAGACTGGGAGATGCTGTAAAAAAACACAGATGACAAGTGGACATGGGATCTTGTTTGGGTTCAGAGCTTCAATGTCAAAGTGTTGACATGTGATGACAGCGCACAGACGTGTTGAGCCATTAATTTCTACCACAGTCATGTCCCGAATGGCTCAGATCCAACATAAGCTGGTCTAAAATTAACTAGTTATAAAACATAACACAATAATCTATTTATTGAGTGATTGCTAATTGACAACGCATATGTTGTGTGTAAGAGCCACATGTTGTTTGGTCATCCTTGTATTCTTAGAGCACGCAGAGCAGTCACTTCTTTTAGTGGACGTGGTGATGCATCTCAGATTGAAAATTTGGTCATTATTTATTTATATTCATTTAATTCTAAATTCTAAATGAGGCTTTCTGAAGATTCTTAATGAAGATCTTTTCCATAAAAAGAGAACAACAGAAGACGTTAGTGACACTGGTTCTCACATGTGTTTACAAAGAAAAAGATTAGAAATTTATTTTTTGTATCCATGAATTCATGTTAGTTTCAAAAATATTTATACCACTTTCAAAAAGCGTGATGTTATTTGGTGTAACCGTCTTTGAGATTTTGATTGTATACATTTTAATCAATACTTTCCAGGTTTTAAAAAGTATTTTTCAAAGTAAAAAGTATAGTTTTTAAATGATCATTAATTATTAATTCAGAAATATGATTAAGATTTTGGGAGTTGCACCACATGACATGGCCTGATCTTGACTTGTCATAAAAATTGGTCAAATTATCTGATATTTTAAAAGACTTATTCATAGATATGTATACATAGATGCCACATTCGACAACTTCAGACATGTCAGAGCATCCGCCATCTTGGAATGGTCAATGTGTTGTCATCCACAGTAAAAATCAATGAGTTTTCCACAACACTGCAAAGCCTCTGGTTGTTAAAACTAACAAGATTTAAATTCCCAAAGAAATGGGATAAACTTTCACAAGTATAAATGTTTTGGTTTGTGTTTTTGTATATTACCTCAATATTACCCCCTTTTTTTAAACTATGGTCATTTTTTAATGTTGTTTTAGCTAACATCTTCATTTTGTTGTATTGTGTTAGTTTAGCAAAATCATCTGCTGACCTCTATTGCAGATATATATACTGTACATTAATACATGCGTATAACTATGATTGCAGATGCACAGTCCACTTGCTCTCAAGTGTAGACCGAATTTGACTATTCCAGTATGGCGAATGGCTTAGTATAGTGGCCCATAGAAACAGCTGTTAAAGGGATAGTTCACCCAAAAACGAAAAATCTGTCATTAATTACTCACCCTCATGTCGTTCCAAACCCGTAAGACCTTCGTTCATCTTCAGAACACAAATGAAGATATCTACCACGTTCAAGGCCCAGAAAGGTAAGGACATCGTTACAATAGTCCATCATGTGACATCAGTGGTTCAGCCGTAATTTTATTAGACTGCGCCTTGTTTACAAGCAGAAGGCAGCATATGATGTACATAAAACAGTCTTCGTAAACATGTTTGAAGATTTCGACAGAGAAGACGACTTATAAGTTTTTGCCCAGCCTTACTTATTTGAACCAGAACATACAGACGATGAACTAAGAGAAATGGACGTTACATGTCAGAACACGCAACACGTTATTTTTGTTTTCTTTGTGCACAAAAAGTATTCCCGTAGCCTCATAACATTACGGTTGAACCACTGATGTCACATGGACTATTTTAACAATGTCCTTACTACCTTTCTGGGCCTTGAACGTGTCAGTTACGTTGCTGTCTATGCAGGGTCAGAAAGCTCTCGGATTTCATCACAAATATCTTCATTTGTGTTCTGAAGATGAATGATGGTCTTATGGGTTTGGAACAACATGAAGGTGAGTCATCAATGACAGAATTTTCATTTTTTTGGTGAACTAACCCTTTAATGAGGTATCTTTGTATACATATCTATGGACTTATTGAACTTGACACAGTCATGAGGGTCTGCAGTGTCTCTCTGATATCATTTTCTGCTTTTTTCTGCATGTCGGTTGCACCACATGACTTTGCTGGTTGCACCACATGACTTTGATTTGCCCTTTTTAAAAAAAATGTGAATAAGCTGTCAAGCAGTTTTGTTACATTTTTTCTACCTGGACTCTTCATCTCATTTGCTCTCAGTTTTGACTTTATCAACATTAGCCTTTAGCTGTGTGTTAGTGTACTGCGAGTTGCAAGTGAAAGGTCGATTGGTGGTCTCCCTAACAGCTTAAACCACATCGTAAAAAAACTGGACCATAAAGAACAACTGGCTACTCGTTTCTGACCCCACAAAAATAGAGACAAAGCTTCAGAAAGTGGGTGGTCTGCTCTCTATGAAAAAAAATTAGCGCTGTGTGAGAGTGAGGTTGAGTTAAACTTTCTTGTCTCCATAACACCTCTAATGTGCTTTGATTACAACACATTAGCATGGGATCAGAAAACTCCTCACCTGAGACGCGAACATGCAAACATCTGAGATACACAACAACCAGAATCTGCAACACACTGCTGAGCAGAAATGATAACCTTTACACACGCCAATGACCAACATTTCCCTCCTAATGAAGTGTTTAGAGTGGATTAATGGCTAATTATTACACTGTCCGCTGACCCCTTAGTTTTACCCCAGCCATTTGCAAGCTGACCATTTGAGCTTGCCAAATTTGACACAGCTGACACAGGCAATAAATTTGAACTAGTTCCACCTCCCCCTTGATCTGTAATGAGGCCTATAGCCCCTCACCCTCACAACAAACACACTCCTTTAGTCACAGGTTAAGATGTACTCAGATATTTAAAAGCTCATCACAGTTTCTGACTATTTGAATTAAAGAGTAAACTGAAAATCAGGTGAAATGGAATCAAATGGCGGTCAGATTTTCCCAGGGTGATGGTCATGTGACATGAGGAGATCTTTAGATGGCTGTCAGAGGGTCACATGACCATTAGGCCTTCTATGTGTGGGTACTTATTTTTTAAATATTTGATTATCAAATAACTGATTACACTAAAATATAGCATAAATATGTAAATACTCAAAGATTTCATTAAAATATTACAGTTATAATAATACATTCTTTCTCTCCTGAATGTTTGGTGTTATAGTTACATATATTATATTATATTATATTGTTTTGATTGATAAATAATATTACAATAATAATATAATTATAGTAAATAATTTATATGTTCTTATATAAACATACAAATATTGCTTGGGAATGGTTTGAAAAGTTTATAATTTTTCCACTGTCATATACCAATTTTTTTATATTTTGAATAAATACTGCGCAGAGTCATATGGATTACATTTTTTTTATTTTATTTTTGGAATTTGGCAGCATAAAGCCAACATTTCCTTTATGAAAAGCAGAAGCTTGGACATTCTGCCAAATATCTCCTTTTGGGTTTCACAGAAGAAATTAATAATACAGGGTTAAAATAATACATGACAAAAACAGTACAAGGTTAAAATAATGCATAACAACAAACAAAACAAATAAATAAATAAATATTTACTGGTTTGTGTGCATATGTATGTATGTATTTATTTATTTAAAACAAGAAAACAAGGGGAACAACCTTTTAAAACTTTTAAAGAACTTCTTTTGATCCACTGGGTGAGGTGTTTTCTCTTTTAGATTGATTAGACACTGTGATGACAGAGTGATTCATGTATGTATAAATATACTTTTACACCTCAGCATGCATGAGTTATAATTTTAAATGCCAGGTTCAATGCTCAGTTAAATCTTAATTTGTCAACATTAGTACTTCAGTGAATTATGATTTGCTTGAATCTCTGGGAATCTCTGTAAGAGAGAAATACACAAATCCATAAGGGACCTGCTCTGAATGTGCACCCAAATGTGGAAAGTTGAGTTTGTGTTCCTCAATTAACACCCAATAGCTGCAGACAGCCGCTGACTGCTTCATTTGCCACCCGTCCCGCTGACATCTCAGAGCCCAAATCCAGTCATGTTACTCAGTCTCCAGTCATTCTCGCACAGGCAGTTAAAATAGACAGTGAGGAGGGGGTTGACAGGCACGGCCTGGCCTGCTTTGTCCAAGAGCACTCAAACATCTGTGTTATTTTTAAGAGGCAAAATGTCAGCGTGCAGTGAACAGGCGGAAAGAAGGACCATGTGTGGCAGAATCCGGGGCTCTGGTCAGAGCCTTATCACCGGACTGGAGTGACCAAAACTGGGGAACTAAGCTGTGATTATTGCTGCTAAATATTAAATGATCAATTTAAAAACCTTATGATTCAATTACAAATAAAGATGTGTGTACTTTGGTTTATTTGGGGTTTTCTAAACAAATAAAACATTTTTAAAAATATATTTTAAGTAATTAATAGTTTTATTCATCGAGGGCATGCATTAAAATTGATCAAAAGTGACAGTAAAGACTATATTTTGTTGGAAAAAATCTATTTCAATTAATACTTTCTTTTTAACTTTCTGGTCATTAAAAAAATGATTCATGAGATGATAATCAGAAATGATTCATGAGCATCAATTCAACATATTAGAATGATTTCTGAAGGAGACAAGAGAAATTATGCTGAAAATTCAGGAATAAATTACATTTTAAAATATATTAAAATATACATCAGCTATTTTAAATTGTAATAATATTTCACAATATTACAATTTTTACTATATTTTTGACCAAATAAATGCAGCCTTGGTGATCTAAAGAGACTTTCTTCAAAAACATTAAAAGTCTTACAAACTAGGCAGAGTGTGTGTGTGTATATATGAATGAAAAAAAAAATTAAAATGATTATTAAATTAAAAAACATTATTTAAAATATTATTTATTGTATATTTAATTATTTAAATTTTGAATTAATAAAAATTACGTTTTCTTGAGAGTGTGTAGAGTGTGTTTATATTAATTAAAAAAATAAAATGATTATTTGTTTAAATTATTATTTGATTATTTTTGAATCTATTTACAATAAAGCCAAAGACCCACACAGAGTCATAAGATAAGGAGATTAAACATTATTATTACTTTTAAAATGAGACCTGATTCCAAATTTGTTTCCTTTACATCTAGGCAGAAAAAGCAAATCAGCATGTTTCTGATTAGCTTGATTATCTTGATCAAACTGTAACAGCTTTTTAATAACTAGGCATTTATTAACGGTTGGTTCTGTACACAGACTGATGTGACCTCCATGTCCCAGAGGAGACGTATGCGTCCATTAGATCAGCAGTCTAGTCTGCGGCTGCAGGTCTCGTCAGCGGTCATATTGAGGACTCATGTTGTCATCAGCAAACACGAACACTTCAGCACATTCATATCACACATACACAGACACTCACAAACACACCGCAGGCTCCATTAACACTTCTGTTGAGTTCTACAGAGCCACTTAAAGTTCCTTTTTGTGTGCTTTTGAAGAGCGCTGCTACATTCACTTTGAGGAAGTTCATTTCTTTCTTCAGCAAGCAGCAAGTGGATCAATAGCTGTGCCTTTCATCTAGTAAAATTAGCCTGTGAAACGTCTCATCATATTGCTCACACATTAACACATTAGCAACTCTCAAAACACTTTGACTCGCCCCAGCAGGAGAACATACCACATATAAAGCCCAGAATTCATACAGAGATCTAGACTGACATCATGGCTGACAATCACTAATGATTAGCAAGAGTTTTCTTCAGGCTCTATGGTTAATATGCATCAAAACATGTTGCAGGTTAAGCAGATGTGTTCTTTTCTAAAGCATAAATATACAGTTCTTCACCTGCTGGATGATAAAAAAGCACAAAAAAAACAAACAAACATTTTGACTGAAGGAAGAGCCAAATAAACTCCAGAGACCAAAATAGTACAGAGACAGAGGACATGGCTCCTATAAAATGGGCAAGTAAGCAAGAACTTGGAAACTACTTGGCAACGATGAAGCAATCACCCAGAATATCCCAGCAACACACTTATAACCAACACATCTTAGCAAATATACTGAAACAGCCTCAAAACCAATGGCAATACCTTGGCAACTGATACCCACATGTTAAAAACACTCAAAACATATTAGCAACTGCATAGCAACACCTTGGCAATCACCCACAACACCCTATCAACTGCAGAAGAACAAACTTATAACAAGTAGGGGTGGCTGATATGAGCAAAATCTTATATCACAATATGAGTATTTTATTTCACGATAACGATATATTAACATGAATTTTTGCTTTAAATAAGGTACTTTATGATATCAACATTTTTGATACCATGGACATTTTATAATTTTTGACAATATCACAAAAAATAATACTAGCCTAAATGAAAAGAAAATAATAATTCAAGCTCTCTGAAGACAAGTAAACAGTTAGCGATTAAATAAGAATAAGAAACTAATTACAAGCAATAGGACAAAAACCCATGGTAGATCAAATACATAAGAAATGCTACATATGTTGTATAAAGTAATCAAATGAATAAAAACACTGCATATTTTTCACTGTGTAAATGAAATATATATTTCTTCTTATTTAAGTTACAAAAGTGATTTAAGTCAAGAGCAGTGAGAGATTTTCTCTCTTTTTGTTTGACATGAATGACAGACAGCAGGAATATTAGACTGCTACACATATACTGTTACACATGTGTTTTCTTTCTCAGCTGTTTGCTTTCACTTAAGACCTAAATTACTGTGTTTACGAGGATATTCGCTTGACAACCACCCGCTTAGAAACAGCTTGACAACCACCCACTATACCCTAACAACCACACAGCAACACAGTAAAAATGACTTAAAACACTTTAACAACCACATTGAAATGTCCTAGTAACCATCCTCAACACCTTAAAAAACTGACAGCCACATGTAAAAAACACATTCTGAATGGCCTAGCAACTGCATATCAACGCCTTTCCGACCATCCATAACACCCTAGCAACTGCATAGCAACACACTTACAACCAACACATAGCAATCATACTGAAACAATCTCATAACCCACAACACCCTAGTAACCACATAGCAACACACTTAAAATGGCTTTTAACACCATAGTAAAAACACTGAAATACCCTAGTAACCATCCTGAACTCTCTTGATTCTAATAGTCACACATTTAAAAACACCATAGAATATCATAGCTACTGCTTAGAAATGCCTTGGCAACAACCCACAACACCCTAGAAACCACATAGCAACACACTAAAAATGACTTAGAACACCTTAGAAACTACAAAAACCACAACATTGTAACCACTGCATAGCAACTCACCAAAAAGTATTTAAATCACTTTAACCACCATGTTGAAACACCCTGGTAACCATCATGAACACCTTAGACACTAAGAACACTCACTTAGAACACTTAAAAAAACACTCAGAATGTATTAGCAAATGCATAGCAACACCTTGTCAACCACACAAAACCTTAGCAATCACATAGCAAATCACTTAGCAACCACACTGAAATGCCCTAGCAACCATCCTGAACATACTGATAGCTACACATTTAAAAAACACACATAAAACCTTAGGACTGCATAGCAACACCTTGGCAACCACATAGTAACACACTAAAATCACTTAGCAACCATAGTGAAATGCCCTAGCAACCATCCTGAACATACTGATAGCTACACATTTAAAAACACACAGAAAAACTTAGCGACAGCATAACAACACCTTGGCAACCACACACAACACCTTATCAACCGCATAGCAACACATTAAAATCACTTAGCAACCACACTGAAATGCCCTAGTAACCAACCTGAACATACTGATAGCTACACATTTAAAAAAAAACACCCAGAAAACCTTAGCAACTGCACAGAAATGCCTTGGCAACCACCCACAACTCCTTAGCAACCGCATAGCAACACACTAAAATCACTTAGCAGCCACATCAAAATGCCCTAGCAACCGTCCTGAACATACTGATAGCTACACATTTAAAAAAAAACACCCAGAAAACCTTAGCAACTGCATAGCAACGCCTTGGCAACCACCCACAACACCCTAGAAACTGCATAGCAACACACTAAAATCACTTAGCAACCACATTGAAATTCCCTAGCAACCATCTTGAACATACTAATAGCTACACATTAAAAAACACACAGAAAAACTTAGCAACTGCATAGCAACACCTTGGCAACCACCCACAACACCCTAGCAACCACACAGCAACACACTAAAATCACTTAGCAACCACATCAAAATTTCCTAGCACCTGTCCTGATGTCAGGATCATGGACTGTTTTTGTTGTGTTTTTTTGCTCCCCATGTGTTCCGTGACCCAGTTTCTCCCTCATGTTAATTGTTAATTTGATTCCAGGTGTCCCTCCTTAGTTCCTTGATTGTCCTGTCTTTAAAAGCCCCATTCCATTCAGTTAGTGTTTGTTGGTCCTTGAGTGTCTTCCCTGCCTGTGCTCCATGTAACCCTGTTGGATATTAAAGACTCTAGTTTTGTGAATTCTCCATGTTTCCTCGTCTCCTCGTTCCTGGATTCCTTGACTCCTGGGATTGTGACACCTGAACATACTGATAGCTACACATTAAAAAAACAACAACTGTAGCTGCATAGCAACACCTTAGTAACCATCTACAAGACCTTAGCATCTTATCCAGGCAGAAGATCCCCACTAGAAACTACAGGAGTGTCAGAATGGTTGACTTTGTAAAGTATGACTCTGAGCCTCACGTGTGTTTGTGTGTGTTTAGTGTGTGTGTGGGGGCAGCTGTCTAGCCTTTGACTCCGACCCTCCCCTTCCCCTCTCTCCAGCCTGTGCGTCTGATCTCTCTGTAGTTCACACCTAGTTTTGTGAATTCTCCGTGTTTCCTCGTCTCCTCGTTCCTGGCTTCCTTGACTCCTGGGATTGTAACAGAAGGACCGACCGAAACCATTACCTCCGTGTTTGTACCCTCCATTTTTTTTCCCATTTTTCTCTCAGTGTTTTTCTTTCCATTTTTTCTATGGATCCCCTCCTTCGCCCAGAATACCTCCTCCTCCTGCTGGAGCAGGGGGAGAGATCACTCGAGGGCCACACCAGACTGTTCCTGGTACTTGCCAACCTCTCCAGCTACCCGGACGAGGCGCTCTGTGCGTTCTATGACGCCAGCTTAAACTCCGCGTACAGAGCGCCGTTGTCCGAGGATGGCCCTCGTGCGAATTTCGCCGCCTTTGTGGAGTGCCACTCTGGACCCAGTGCCCAGCCCACCATCTCCCCGCTGCGCGAAGCGCATGCCTGAGCCCACCGCTGACGGAGAGCCAGAGCCCACCGCAACCAACAAGCTATCGGCGCATGGAGCGACAGTGCTGAGGATCGCCGCGGAGCCAGAGCCGCTGATGACGTAGTCAAGGTGTGTGAGCCGGCAACAACGCCTGCCACGAGGGAGAACGCCGTGGAAGGTGTGATCGCGGAGAGGAGCTCCGCCCCCTGCACTGCGGCTGAGGGTGAGCTGAGTATGGCGCGTGGATTGTGCCACAGCACGGTGAGGGCTCCTGTTCCCGAGTTTGGCCCAGGGAGGGCCACAGATCCCAAGTCCAGCCCTCCTTCGCCTCCTGAGTTTCCTTCGTTTCCTCTGGTCTCGTCCAGCCCTCCTTAGTCTCCTTCGTCTCTGCTGGTCCCAGCCAGCTCCGCTCCTCCAGAGCACCCTCCAGTGCCCGCGCCTCCAGAGCGCCCTCCAGTGCCTGCTCCTCGAAAGTGCACTCCAGTGCCCGCTTCCCGAAAGCGTCCTCCAGAGCCCGTGCTTCCAGAGCGTCCTCCAGTGCCTGCTCCTCGAAAGTGCACTCCAGTGCCCGCGCCCCGAAAGCATCCTCCAGAGACCGTGCTTCCAGAGCGTCCTCCAGTGTCGGCTCCCGTTCCTGAGTCCAGCCTTGGAAGCCCGGAGGCTCACAAATGCCCGCCCTCCCACCCGCTCCTGCCTCCTCCACTGCTGTCATCTGGCAGCCCCTCTGCTCACCCTCAGCCCACCATCAGTACGGTGCGAGCCCCACGGGACTGCCATCCTCCAGCATCGTCATGGCTGGAGTATCCCTCGACTCCGCCTCCAGTCTCCGAGGCCTGGACTCCGCCTCGGCCCGTTGACCTGCCGGCTCCACCATGGCTCCTAGCTCCCTCCTCTCCGCCGTGGCCCATCTGTCCACTGGCTCCGCCGGGCTCCCTCGTCTCTCCGGCTCCGCCTTGGTCTGGCATCAACCATCCTGCGGCTCGGGACTCCACTCCTCCGGCTGTGCCTCGTCCCTTCGTCCCTCTGGCTCTGTCAGGCTCCTCCATCTCCTCGGCTCCTCCTCAGTCCTCTGTCGCTCCGGCTCCACCGCGGCCATCTGGATCCCCATTTCCGCCTCGGTCGCCAGCGCCATCTGCTCCGCCTTGGTCCCCCGGATCCTCCCCATCGCCCTTACTCTTCGGCTCTCCGCCTCGGGCTCCTCCTCCACCTGCTCCACCGCTGTTGGTCGGCACCCTAGAGTCGGCAGCCATCCCTCCTCCGTGGCTCCTCCCTCCGTCGGCTCCACCGTGGGCACTGTAATGGCTGTGGCCTGGGTCCCGCCAGGCTCCTCCTGCTCCGGGTCCCTCCTGTCTCTCCTCTGGCTCCTCCCTCCTTCGTCGCCTCCCTGGTCTCTGTCTGTCGGCCCCCTCCCGGGGGTCCATCCTCCTCCTGAGCCTCCTCCTTAGTTCCCGCCCGCCCCTCCCCTTTGGATGTTTCTACGGTGCGAGGACGCATCTTCCGGGAGGGGGCATTATGTCAGGATCATGGACTGTTTTTGTTGTGTTTTTTTGCTCCCCATGTGTTCCGTGACCCAGTTTCTCCCTCATGTTAATTGTTAATTTGATTCCAGGTGTCCCTCCTTAGTTCCTTGATTGTCCTGTCTTTAAAAGCCCCATTCCATTCAGTTAGTGTTTGTCGGTCCTTGAGTGTCTTCCCTGCCTGTGCTCCATGTAACCCTGTTGGATATTAAAGACTATAGTTTTGTGAATTCTCCGTGTTTCCTCATCTCCTCGTTCCTGGCTTCCTTGACTCCTGTGATTGTGACACCTGAACATACTGATAGCTACACATTAAAAAAAAAACAACTGCAGCTGCATAACAATACCTTAGTAACCATCTACAAGACCTTAGCATCTTATCCAGGTAGCAGATCCCTACTAGAAACTACAGGAGTGTCAGAATGGTTGACTTCGTAAAGTATGACTCTGAGCTGCACGTGTGTTTGTGTGTGTTTAGTGTGTGTGTGTGTTTGTGTGTTTAGTGTGTGTGTGGGGGGCAGCTGTCTAGCCTTTGACTCCGCCCCTCCCCTTCCCCTCTATCCAGCCTGTGCGTCTGATCTCTCTGTAGTTCACACCTGATCCCAAACCACTGCACTTCACACAGGAATTTTCCATTTTCTATTTTCTCTAGCAGCCAGTCCGACCCCTCCTTCCACCCCCAGCGGCCCCTACAACTGCCACACACACACACACACACACACACACACACACCATATATGCCAATCACAGTCTGTACACAAGTGTGCACACTAGATCACCACAACACACCACTGTATACTCACACATTCATCTGAAAGAGCAACAACCAGTTATGCTTTGTAAACTGCTTTAAATTCTGAGTGTTGTTGCCTTATAAGTTTGGGAGGTTCTTTCAGGTAATAGTCTGATGACAACATCTGGTTCTCAGAAGACCTTCATTTTCACGTCTGCCGCTGGAGAAATAGACAAGTGCTACAGACACATTTCTCTCACCTCTTCTGGATGCATTTAAAGAAAAAACTTACTCAATGCTACACTAAACGCCCTAAAGTGAATGATATAAGAGAAAGTTTGTTCACATAATCATTCATTCTCTTCATATTAGATGCTATTGATTTTTGATTGGTTTTGCTCAGATGAGCTCATATTTGATCAACTGTACAGAAGGAACATTTGCACATAGAGTAACTGTCAAGAGTTTGGATTTTGTAAACTTTCAAGTCTTACACTTAGAATTAGTTTTAGAGACAAATATAAGTTATGGCTATGTAGGAATTTCTTTACAAATATATTAATATATTTGCATCTAAAAAACTGTTGTGTATGCATGAATAAACAAACTTATGATGACTAAATGGATGCACCACATAAAGTCAAGCACTGAGTGTATCAGAGATGCATTTGATTTAATATGCTTTGGTCAATACATTATTCCTTTACTTTCTGTTCTTTCAAAGTTTTCATGACTTTACTATTATTCTAAAATGATAAAAATACTGATAATAATGCATTAAGATTCCACATGCTTCACTGGTAGTGCAAGATGTCAAAATGTTGATAAAGAGAAATTTTAATAAAATGTTTGATTTAATTTATTTTTCTAGAATATGATGAATTCTAAATATTTTAAGTGATTTATTTTATTTTATTTATTTTTTATGATTATTCAGGTCATTTTTGACAGTGAAGCATCTTGTCTGTAGATGGTCATTTAGCGTGGGAATTGTGTGGTTTTATTTGGGTGAGCCGGCATGCCCTCTTACCTGTCCCTGACCCCTGAACTCCCCGTCAATCTCTCTTCACCTTCCTTTTCTCTCATTCCTTCTTCCTTCTCAATGATCTCCTCACCTCCACAATCTAAAGCCGCATCTCTCACTGCAGTGACCTCTCAATCACACCTGCTCCAAAGTAAAATGCAGAAAGACCTTTAAAATGTTTGATTGTTTTGTGTGTGTGTGTGTGTGTGTTAGTCATGTTTGAAATCAGGTTTCCCTACTAAACTGCATTGTGGGATACAGTATTGCACACATGCATCTTAATTTGTAATACTAAACTCACTATTTAATACATTTTTAGTAGGCACCTGAACTCAGCAGATGCCTTTTAATTGGCTATTAAATGTTATAATTTTACTTAAAACTGCATGGATTTGACAATGTAAATCTAGTTGAAATTGCTTCACAGCCAGCAATTAATTGATAATCTGATAATTGATTAATCTGATATTTGTTTGGAAGATGATTTTTTCCCAACTGTTCTGTTACTGTTGTAAACGTTAGGCAATGCTATCTTTGCCTCAGGCATGCTTCATCCCAGCAGAAAAGAATGGAGAGACACTTTCTCAGAGTTTAAATCTGAGCTTAGCATTAGCGTAACAACATTGTTAGTATACAGAGTTGAAGACAAAGGTAAACTTGATGCTGAGGATGTGCTGGTGTGGCAGGAAAAAACGTAGCTGCTGAATACTGAGCAGGGATGTACAGTCCTTGTGAAAAATAAATGCACTTAATTGTGCTGCACTTGTAGTGTACTTCAAACCTTAAAAGTATATTTTAAAATATTACATAAAAGGCCACTTAAGTGTACTTAAAGGCATACCCTAGTAAAAAAGTAATATGTTTAAAATACATTTATTTCATACTAAGTATAGTTCAAATATATTAACATATTTACTGACATATCGCTTTTCACTCAAAAAATTAGAAATCTGTCATCATTTACTCACCTTCAAGTTGTTCCCAACCTGTAAGAGTTTCTTTCTTCTGCTGAACACAAAAGAAGATATTTTGAGGAATGCTGGTAACGAAGCAGTTGACGGTAGCCATTGACTTCCATAGTATTTTTTCCCATACTATAGAAGCCAATGGCTACCGTCAGCTGAATGCATGTTTGGTAAAACAGTGTTTGGTTATTCAGAAGCTTGTGCTGCTTACGAAACATCAGTGAAAAAGGAAACTCATTTCAGAGTATGTTTGAAGATTACAAATGCATTCTTAACTTGAAATAGCATGCACCGATGAATCATTCAAGGAATCAACTGGGAATGTGCATTAGGAAAGTAAATTGGGTGAATTCTTCATGTTGACTCTAAACTTTCTATTTGAAATGTGAGATCACTGGACACCTTAGTGTTTGGCTTCTTAGAAACGCATTCGGTCGCTTCAGACTCGTTTCTTTAAACACACAAAATCAAATGCTCTCTCCAGCACTGACATCAGCACGCAGCAAGTGATGGAGAGCGGCTTTGATGCTGTGTGTGTGTGTGTGTGTTTGAGGTCGGGCAGAGAGCAGGGTAACAGAACACCGCTGCAGACAGCACTTAAACACTCAGTGAGATATACTCTCTCAGCTCCTGTTTCCAGTCACCTGTGCGGATTTGTGTGCTGAGGAGAGCTCTGCAAGTTACTACAGGACCCCCAACAGTGACAGCACAGGGGCCACACTCATCCCAGCACTAGAGTAATGAGAAAGATTATCACTGCTGATTATCTAGAAAAAAAAAAAAAAAATAGAAACTTAAGGTGAATTTTCAACTGAAGTGCTCTATTTTTATGTGCATATTATAACAAAATTATAACAAATTATCATGTTGATAAGTTTACCACGTTCAACATACTCTTAAAAGATACAACATTATTATGGAAATAATATACTTTAAAATAATAAACTGACACTTAAGGGATAGTTCACCCAAAAAATTAAATGTCTGTCATTAATTACTCACCCTTATGTCATTCCAAACCCGCAAGACCTTTGTTCATATTCGTAACACAAATTAAGATATTTTTGATGAAATCCGAGAGCTTTCTGACCCTGGATAGAAAGCAACACAACTGAAACGTTCAAGGTCAGAAAGGTAGTAAGGACATAGTTAAAATAGTCCATGTGACATCAGCGGTTCAACCATAATTTTATGAAGCTACGAGAATACTTTTTGTGTGCAAAGAAAACAAAAATAACGTTTCAACATTCAACAATTCTTCTTCAACATGCGTTCACGACAGTACCACAACACGTAATTAATGACAGAATTTTCATTTTTGGGTGAACTAATCCTTTAATTGCATGTTATTTGCAACTGAATGAACATTTACAGGTGCATCTCAATAAATTAGAATGTCGTGGAAAAGTTCATTTATTTCAGTAATTCAACTCAAATTGTGAAACTCGTGTATTACATTGCTTGCCAACCATAAACAAACTATTTAGGCTAATAAGCTATATTATGTGGTAGAATAATTGTTTATAAAATGAACAATTTCAACAACCCCCCTTAAATTGTGGTACAATCACTGTAGTGTACAATTTCTCATAGTTCAAAACTTTGAGTACATGCAGCAGTAAAAAATGATCTGAAATTTTTTTGCATCGGTACATGCCGTACAGCTGCCAGAGTGTGTAACGTGGTTGTCCGGATAACATAAACACAGGTGGAGAGCTAGAAAGCATGAACATGCATGTACACACACACACATCTCTAAATGGTCAATGGTTACGTGTCAGTCCTCTGTGACAAGAACATTCCAGAAAAATATCGGCCTCTCACAGTGTTTTTGTCTCCATGTCTCACACTTTCTTTCCCTCCCCTGTGTGTGTGTGTGTGTGTGGGAAGCAGTGAGATACAGGGAAAAGCCTAGCTGTCCATCATACAGTGGTGTGTATAGTGCTTCTGTCACACTCTGTTTCAAATACACAGAGACAGTCTCTGTCAGACCGTGGCCTCTCATCATACTGTTCATTCCAGCTGCATATCTCTGATACTCTTGCATGCTAATATCACTAGGTATTAAATAAACTTCTTACAGTGTTGTTTTCTGTTCACTTGGCATTGCTTTTTTAAGAAGTCATCCATAAAGTCTGACTGGAATGATTGCTATTTTACATTTTCTTGGCTTACACTAACCCAAGAGATTTGGCTTGAACTTTCCTGTTAAATTGGTAGATGTCTTGTTTCACATGCTGTTTTGTGTAATATAAAGCACACGGTAAAAGCTTCACTCTGCTTTGCAATGCCCAGTACTTTGCACCAACTGCTGCTGTACATTATGTATATTGTTTGTATATTGTGTCTAGAATGTTGTGTTTCTTCAAATTCTAGTACTTTTATGTCCTGCAAATGAATTTTTATTAAAACAGATTTTTCTTTTTGTTATTTGAGTAACACATTAAAATTGTATTGGAGATATTTTATTGTGCCTTCATCTTTTCATGTTTTTTTTTTCCAGATTAATTTTATGTACAATTAAATCATTTTATTTATTGTTTTACCCTAAATAAATAAATAAGTAAATAAATGCCTGTCGCACAGTTTTGCCAAAATTTCCTCTAATAAGGCTCTAATAAGATTTTTTTTTTGCTAACGTTTTATGAAGTATATGAAAAAAGAAACATAAAAATTTAAGGTAATTGTATCACTTTTTATTGTGTATAATTCTCAATTAAGATGTAATTTTGTCAAATTATGCAGAAAATTTTTAAATATTATTTGTGTGCATTTAGGACACATAATGCTAAACATATTGATTAGCATGTAAAAAAAAAATGTTTCTACCACAGAACATTATTAATAAACACAACACAACATTTGAGATGCTGGAAATGACACTGTCTGGAAATATTACCAAGATTCAGGAAAGAAAAAAAAAACAGGCATAAAAGATTGTCATGTGAATACAATTAGATATTTTTGGTGGACAAATTAAATAAACTAGTGAGAGTCTAGACTAGACTTTATTTTCTAAAAGTTCACAGGGCCAAAAGTGGTAAAAATGCTTCATAATTTAAAAAAAATGTATAACTCATTCTTATTTCAAGTCTTATTTTGCTGCACATCATAGTTAAGAAATTCGTTTTTCTTATAAATTTTTACCTTTTTACAAGACTATCGGTACAAAGAAATATTTTCTTGCAGCTACACAAATGCAGAGCTATTCAAATCATCATGAAAGACTATCATCTTGTGTGGCACCTTTCTTTTTGTCCTTCCGTTTTTGTACAGCCTTCTATCCCTTGACCGTGTTTCAATACACAAATGCAGCTAGCCTTTGGAAGCAGGGCAGAAATGAGGTCTGGGGTGAGGGGCATCATTACAAGGGTTTGGTTTATCTCCATCTTAACCGAGCAGAACGAGGTATGCTTTTCCAATCTGGCCCACGCTGAGCCAAAGAATCCACTCTGAATGGGCAACAGGGAAACAGCATGTTGTTTTGTACAAAAGCACGGTTAGAAACAATTAGTTCCCCAGGCGGAGGTTTGATTTAGGTGGTTAATTGTGGGTGGGAGGTGGAGGCTCAGTCAGAGGTGGGCTGAGAGGCCCAGGCACAGGCGAGAGTTAAGCGATGGAGTCAGGGCTTCACAATGGCTGCCTTTCTTTCACATTCAGGTGCGACAAAGCAGGTATGCTAGAAGACTTAATCCTACATTCAGACCCCTGACAGGACAAGAGAGGCCTTTCACACAGGAAGGTGGTGCATGTGTGTTTCAGGTATGTCCTCTCCTCCTATTCTCGCTCTGCACCCAAACTCCCATCTCACAAGATAGAAAAACAATTTGCACAGCAAATTTGCATTTCCTTAAGGAAATAGTAGTGGTTGCAAGGCAGCAATATAATGTTGGTTCTGTGTAGCTATCGTGAGTTGTTGTCATCACGAAACTCGGACGTGTCTTTTTTCTGTCAGTCGTACACAGGAATTAACACATAGGCCTGTCCCAAATGCCAACCTCAATGCTACTACACTTTAGATGAAGCATTGGGTAAAAGTCTGCACCAGTGCTGCACATTTTGGCTTGAAAGGTACGCTCGTGGCACCCATCTGAAGCATGAAATAACAAACGAAACAACCAGCACTAATAAAAATAAAGGTTCTTTATTGGCATTGATGGTTCTGTAACATCAGTGGAACATTTCCATTGCACAAAAGGCTCTTTATCGTGTCAAAAGGTTATTTGGGGAAAGGTAGGCTACTTTTGGGAACCAAAAATGGTTCTTCTACTGAGAAAATCCTCTTTTCACTCTTACAAAGAACACTGTCAATTTTTTTCAGGATTTCACAAGATGTAACTCAGTAATATTTCACAGTAAATTACAATATTATCACTTCACAGGCTTTAACTGTGATATTTCACAATATAATAGGCCTACCATATTCAGAATTTTATTGTGAAAATAATGCAGGCAGGGCAGTTAGAGGAAACTACTGTAAATTCCGTCTTTTGTGTGAACATGGAGGAGACGAGAAAAGACGAATTTTGTGTGAGTAGTTACACGAGTAAGTATGGTGACACAAAATAAAACATTGCGATTTTCTAAGTGGATAAAAAATGATAACTATAATGTATGGCGGAAGAGCACTTCGCAGCACTTCGACCTCGGCGCAGTAATATCATCACTCCTGAAAACACGTTGG
>JAFVLL020027002.1:0-11387 GCA_021397915.2 Tor tambroides | reverse complement strand
TTAAGAGACCCTAAAATAAAGTGTTAACATTTTTTTTTTTTTTTTTTTTTTTTAGAAATTACACATTTCACCTTTGAACTCTTTTTATTCAGTCTAACTTTGAATACGTAAATGAACTTTGTTTTAAAAATCATCCCATGTAAAATTTTCTCTCTCTGTTCTTCATTCTCCATCTCACTGTCCTTTTATCCAGGTGTTCGACGCAGCCAGTCCCACAATGTACTCTTTGGTAGTCTGTGTCTGACAGTGTCGGCCCTATGGTGTGGTTCAGGTTTAGTGCACATACTTGCAGGCGAAAACATAATAAATGGCAGCAGAGGGCTGAGAGATGCCATGGTGCCAGGCCTTGCAGCTTTCACACTGGCACTGCTCGTTATCTGCATCGTGGCTATCTTATGTCATGAGGTTGTCCTCTCATTCATCGCCCTGAGCATATGTCTAGCGTGCGCTCACCAGATCGCAGGTCTGGCAGATTCAGCCTTCGGACAGGCAGCCACTGCCGTCTGCTACCTCATGGTGTGTTTTGTAGGCGCTTACTTCGGAAGCGGCCGTTTGTTATCGTACATCACACAGAGAAAGATTCAGCTCCCCGGAACATTCAGCAAAGATAGCGTGAAACCAATGCAAAGTCATGATGCTAATGATGTTGTGACACTCGGAGTAATCATGAACTTGTTGTCAGCTAGTGTGCTAGCTTGTCCTCTGCTCGGTGTTGTCCCTAAGCTCTTCTCTGGCCATGTGCCGTGGCTGTGGACCGCTGGCGTCTTCCAGCTGGGTGTGTGTGTTAAGAGCTACAGATCTATGGACACCCTGGCAGCCACTTTCTACGGCTTCACATCCATCCTGCGCTTCACTGAAGGCTACACCGCGCTAGTGGTGCACTTCACAAACCAAGTGCCCTATTCCCCAGTGCCGTTTCCAGTTGTATTCTCAGTGTTGTTTTTCATCCTGGCCTTGTTTAACTTGCAGGGAGGGTTTGTGAACACCATCTACCAGCTGTTTTTTGTGGCATACTGTATTGCAATTGCATCCGAACCCCAAAGCTTCTTTCAAAGAGGAACGCAAGGCGTACAGGCCGCCATATTCATTGCCTCCGCTTTTGTGCTCTTTATAACCCTTTATAACTTGGCTTCCTCAAACAAGATACCTACAGGTGCAGGTTTCCTTAAGAACCTGTTGGCCCGCAGTAATAGATTTGTCTTGCAAACCGATAGCAAAGAGCTACACGCTCCCTATCTGGGCTACTCTAAATATGCCGACGCTGAGGTTTTGGGCCATGGCTGCAGTGTCCTAGCCGCCTTTTCGATCACAGCCTCGCTTACTAGCGGAAACCACTTGGCGATTCTGATCCTGCCTTGGGCGGTGGTTTCCGGTGGTGTGCTGCACCTGATATGTGGCTCTGTTGCCTTCGCTCGAGGAAAGACCCTAGAGAGTACGACTTTCGTCCTTTATGGTATCATGTGGACAGTGTGGGGACTGACGCGCTTCGGAGGCCTCTATGGAGATGTGCGCGGTCTCCACCTGGCTGTGGGGATCATCAGTTTCATGCTCTTCAATGTGTTAGTGACAGCAGGGGCCTTGTTTCTCAACAAAGCCTGGTTCATCTATACCTTCACCTTCCAACTTATCCTCATTAGCTTCTTACTGGATGCAGTAGGCGCGCTGCCTTACGGCTACGATATCGGCGTGACCATTATTCTTGGGCTGGTCAGCTTCTACATGTTCCTGGCCAGCATTTTCAACTGCACCTTTAAAAGCCCACAAATGCCTTTCGGTGATCCTTTCATCAAGTTGAGTGGCTTTGGAGGAGGCAAAGACAGCTGCCCTCATCTTCCAGCCAGGAAGTCTGCATCCGTTCAGCAAATTGCAGGTGAGTCACTTTAGCAAAAGTGAAAAATTTGCTATGTAGTGGTGTATACATGAGTGCATATGTGTCTATACCAATATACTTTCCTTTCTTTTATGACAGAGATCATGAAGAATGGTGGCATATGTGGAATGCCCACAGACACCGTCTATGTGCTTGTGGCAGCTTGCAATCGCCCTCAGGCTGTTGAAAAGGCATATAGGTCAGTTACCTTCCCCACTTATATTTCAAGTAAGTCGGTAACACTTTAGTTTAGGGACCAATTCTCACTATTAACTAGTTGTTATTATCATGCATATTACTCATACATTGGTTGTTTATTAATACTTTATTAATGGCTTGTTCTGCATGACCATATTTTAGATCCCTTATTCTGCCCTAATACCAAAACTTAATAACTACTATACTAACTATTAACAAGCAGTAATTAAGAGTTTATTGAGGAAAAAGTCATAGTTAATAGCTAGTTTGGTCCCCAAACAAAGTGTGACCGAAAAGTCTTTGGTTTCTGCTCCACCAGTGTCTCCTAACCATGCAATCACACCTCTACAGGGTAAAGAAACAGGCGAAGGAACGACCCATGTCTTTATGGATTTCATCTATAAGGCAGTTGGAGCCAGTCAGGGACCAGATCAGCCCTCTCCTTTGGGACTTTATGGAAGCTGCTTGGCCGTCTTCCATTAGCTTAGTTATAGCTAGAGGTGGGTAATGTGATATTCACATTGTACTTGACGTGTGTACCAAATTTTGTCAAATTTAACCCAGACTTCTCCATTTATTTGTAGCTCCATGGATGGAATTCTTCGGATTGGGCGACTCATCCAAATACATCGGCACACCGCAGAGCATAGCCATAAGAAACCCAGACTGCACCGTTGCTACACACCTCATTAATGCGGTATGTGTTGTCATGTTTGCTCGTAGAAATGTTGTTTATCATTGACCTTGTATAAACCATGCATTTCTGTTTGACTAGGTGGGTCCCATTGCGGTCACCTCTGCTAATCCGACCGGTGAGGCAGATACTACCCATCATAACCAAGTTTATGCAAAACTTGGTGACAAGGTACAGAGGTGGTTTATTTGTTTGAAAACTCATAGGTATTGCCTATTGGGTGACTCATATTATCCTGCAGGTAGATGGGGTGCTGTGTGATGGGCCGTCGCCAGAGAACATCGCCTCCACAGTGGTAGACTGCACCAAAATTGAGAATGGCCAGATTGGGTTTTTCCGTGTCGGGCTTATTCCTAAATCTAAGGTAACTAGTGATCATTCCAGCATGCATGTCCTGTTATTCAAAAACTTATGCAGCTGTCTGAAGTTAACGGCAAATCTGTTTTGTTGCGATTTTCTCAAGGTTCTTCAGATCTTCGAGGAGATTCAGAAGAAGCACATGCATGGTCAGATGAATGCAGCTTTTGAGACGGATGTCGCAGATCCTCACAGGCATCTCACAGTCTCCCAGACAAACTTGTCAGAGACTCAGACAGACTCTGGGATTAGTGGAAATTCCTCGGCTGACTCACAGAGCTCTCTGGACCGCAGCCAACATGACCATCAGGAAGAGGAGGACGAGTCTTTATAGACACTGCCATTTTAATTGTTCAACATGTATTGTACAGCTTTTTAGTGTTAACATCAGATGTTTTGGACAAATGGGCCAGGAAACAATGAAATTACAATTATATGAATGAATAAAGATGGTAATAGGCCTAAATATTGCAAATAGACAATATTAACGTGTTGTTAATTTCTGCGTATTATTTTAGTCTTCTTTGAGTGAATGAGTGTGGTTATCATTATTTTACTAGTCATTTTAAACCCTTTTCTACTTATTTATTAATTTCATGAAATATTACAGTGTAATATTGTGTATATTATTCATTTGTCAATGTGTTGTTTTATATTTGTAATATACTGTAGACTTGTATAAAATATTGAAAATTAAATAAATATGGAGTCCTGACTGAATAAATCCATTCACAATCATGCAGAGAATGGTAAAAAGCCATTGACGGAAAACTTCTCATAGATGCAACATTAGGGTCAAGCGCTGAAAGTGTGTAACAATGATTGTTTTTTTCTGGCTGAGTCAATAACAGCCATAGTAAAATGTTGGGGTGGGATGGGTCTAAAAAGTCTGCAGCCAATATTAGGGTGTCCCCCTCGAACCCTCTAGTGCCACCAAGTGCTCAAATTTGACCTTTTCCTCTGCTTTTAACTTTCAAATGCTTAGCTCTATAATCAAATTGTGTCCAATCATAATCAATATTGGATCTTCAGACAAAGCCATGTAAAATTTTCATGGATTTTTATCCGTTTTGACCTACTGAAACAAAACTTGGTATGAATCACTGCCAGAGCAGTGTAACTGTGAACTGAAGTGAAAACATCAATAATAATAATTTTAAAAAAAAATATTCAGTAATTTGTCAATGACTCAAGATTACCTGAGTATTTACAGGACAAATATATAAGGTAAAATGGGGGAAGATGCCCCCTTAAGAACAATGTGCATTTACTTTTAAATTTGAACATATTTAGATATAAGATTCTTAATATTTCATTCAACTACTGGGTATGATGGGTTTCTACTTTATTAATATTTACAGATTTTTTTTCATTTCAAGTGTCATTAACAGAAAAATCTTATTTCGTCTTAGCCTATCATTTTGAAAATTCTTGGCTTAAAATCATGCTGCTTCTCTCCTTTCATTGGGATATACAGATATATCTTGCAAGTTTTTCAAACTCCTGAAAAGAAAATGTTTTAATGACAAAAACTTCAGGCAGGAAGCGAGGCTGTAGCTTGATAACACTTTGGAGTATTAAAATGAATAACTTTAATGAATAACTCGGTTTCTAGGCAAACTCCTCCTCCAGCGTTCATTCAATCCTTCCCAACATTGGGTCAGATCATGTTCAGATGAAGCTAATCAAGGTTTCTCAGTAGATTTTTGATATTGCAAACTGGTTTCCTGTAACACACCAAATGTTTTAAGGCCAAAATACATCAGGAAGTGAGGTTATTGCTTGCTGACATTTTGGCATATTAAAAAATATTAACTTGAGAGCTTGATAAAATGCCATAAGAGAACCATATACATTTACAGGAGCCACTGTTTTTGTCAATGAAAGCTAATAATGTTGAATTACGTGTGATTTTAGTCTGATAGTGTCTGAAATCAATCAGTATTTTATAAACGACTGAAATATAATATCTTGACCATGTCCGTTTTCCACTGCATTTTTTTTTTTTTTTAATTGAGAGTATTGCTTGCCCGACAATAAAATTTAACATCTGCCATCTATTTCTTTGTTTTCATCTGCAGCATATATATATATATATATATATATATATATATATATATATATATATATATATGTATTAGTGCTTTCAAATGATTAATCACATCCAAAATAAAAGTTTTTGTTCACATAGTATATGTGTGTACTGTGTATATTTATTATGTATATATAAAAACACAACCATGCATGTATATATTTAAGAAAAATATGTTACAGTTATATATTAAATGTATTTATATATAACATAAATTATATGAATGTAAATATTTTCAAAATATATGCATTAATGTGTGTGTATTTATATATACATAATAAATATACACAGTACACACAAATATATTATGTAAATTAAAACTTTTATTTTGGATGTGATTAATCACGATTAATCGTTTGACTGCACTAATACATACCTATTAACAACCATTAATTATTACTTTTGCCTCAGTAAACTAAATTGCTGCTCATTAATTAAGTTTAGGTATTGGCTAGGATTAGGGATGTAGAATATGGTCATGTAAAATATGAGATTTATAAGTACTAATAAACAGCCAATATGTTAATAATAAACATGCTAATAAGCAACTAGTTAATAGTGGGAACTGGACCCTGTACTAAAGTGTTACCTGCTTCACTTTAAATGGATGAATTGGCAATGAAGAAGGAAGCAAATGCAGTGAAGGTTTGATCATTAGGTAATACCCTATTTAGATACCCCACTTTAGACATTTTACTAACTATAAGTAACTTTGCAACTACATGTGAACTAGCAGTCATGAGAGTATTAGTAGACTGTCTATTTTCTAACACCTTATTTTGATGGCTCCACAATATACAACATACTGACTATAAAATGCTTTGCAAATATATGTCAACTTATTCTACTAACCCCTAAACCTACCCGAACAGTCTACTCTGAGAGTTAGTAGACATGTAGCTGCAAATTAATGAGAATTAATTGATATGTATTTGCAAAGTTACTTATAATTAGTAGAATGTCTAAAGTACAAAATAAAGTGTAACCAATCATTATGTTAGCTCTGATAATCCGGACACGTCATCCTTTCACATCAAGAAGCAGATCTTGTTTTATTTTGGGACTTTAGGATTAATTCCTTCCTTTCATTTACTTCCTTCACTGTTAGTGAAATGATTTGATTTCTCAGCACTGAAGCACAACAATGAGAAGTTGCATACGAATGAAAACTGATCATAGAATTAGAATTGACTGAAAGATATATTATGCAATGGAAACTATGCAGGAACTGACTCGAGGAATGGCTTTATTGTTACTAAATAAAGGCAAGCAGATTCCAAACAAATGAGTCAATCAGAGGAAATGACATGCAAATGAGAACGATTATATAACATCAGTGATTATTAGTCTATTTTAATGCTAATTTCTATTTAGTGATGATTGTTAATTCATTTTTGTTCATGATACTGTACATTAATTCTCAAACACTAGTGAGCTGATGGGTTGAATCAGGTGTGTGATGAGGATGATACAACTTGTGTTAACATGCATTTGGAACAGTTTTATTCCAAAGACAGAAATACATACATAGCATACACACATAAAGTAAAAAGAGAAGTAAAACAAAGAAAAAAAAA
This sequence comes from Tor tambroides, assembly GCA_021397915.2. NCBI lineage: Eukaryota > Metazoa > Chordata > Actinopteri > Cypriniformes > Cyprinidae > Tor > Tor tambroides. The sequence continues at coordinate 4,599 of JAFVLL020027002.1, read as the reverse complement.
ATTGTTGAGTTATGACTGTAATGCTACTTACAGAAATTAAATGAAATTAAGTATACTTCAATTCCTTGACAAAACATTGGCCACACTTTAGTTTGGGGACCTATTCTCACTATTAACTAACTATTAACTACAACTTTTCCCTCAATAAACTCCTATGGTCAAGCAGAATAAGGCATTAATATGTGCTTATAAGTACTGAATGCTGTAGTAATATTCATGCTAATAAACAACTAGTTAATGGTGAGAAGTGGTTCTTAAAATAAAGTGTTACCGAAGATTTTAATCTGGCTTTATTTAGGCTATATTTCTGGAAGGAAATCTTTTTGTTTTTTGTTTGCTATCCTGGATTTCGGATTGTTGCTTTCAGATTTCTCAAGCAGCTTAGGGAAGACAAGGAAGTAATAGTGAAGTTAATTATAGACAAATGGTAGCACACAAATAGGCTTTTTATCAGCTTATAGATTTTTGGATTTGTTTTGTTCTCTTTTACAGGTTTACTGACAGGAACCACAAAGGAACCTCAGTCTGATTGAATCTAAAGGAAGTACAAAAGGGGGACTTTTTCAAGTTAAACATTAAATGGACACTTTGAGCAATCAAAGACCTATTCTTATGTAATGGGCAAATACGTGAACATGTCTAATGACAGCCGTAATAGGTGTGGCTTCCAGCAGTTTCTATTCCGAAGAAAGAGTTTCTTTCCAGGAAATCGCAATGAAAATAAGACGCTGGTGTGTCAGGCTGTATAAGAGTGTTTTTGTGTGCTTATTTGAGCAAGTGAACCAATGACCCTGCCCTGTCAGTTTATTTTATTTGCCTGCCCATCTGTGATGGGCACAGCCTGCTCTTTGAGTTCTCAGATGGTGTCATGATGTCTCACGCAGCTGGCAGGCCATCCCAGAGCATCTGTTTACAGGCTCATGAGTCTGAGAGCGTGTCGCCGTGCAGTTTGGGTGGTACACTGCTTTCATTCTTACTTCTCACCCCACAAGACATCGCTGACTCAGCCTATATTGTGTGCTATGAAGGATGGGCAATATCTCAGTTGGCAACTTTCCTTCCTGTTGCTTAGGTTTCAGTGTTTTTGTAAAGGTTGAGCGGAGCTGCCCTCTGTAACCCAAACTGAACTGTGTGGTGTGTCTCTGGAGCGCAGGGTGTGTTTATAGTAACGGGAAACATCACACACAGTATCTACTGAAGTAGCATACTTTGCTTTTATTTAGTCTAAATGGCTTGAGAACAATTAACAAAAGTATAAATGGCTGGAAATCCCATGGATGAGACTTTCTGACAGTAGCTCTAATGCTAAAAATGTTCTAATGCTATTAATACCAATCAATTATGAACTTATGATAGGTAGAATGTGACTCAAATTCAAATTAAATAAGTTAAATCTCTGCTAAAATAGAACAAAGCATGCATGACTAGTACATTGAGAGGTAAATTATACAAAAAAGGCCATACATAGTATGGCATTACGATGCTTTTGTACATTGTACCACTGAATCATAAAAACTTCATGAATCACACTGGAAAAACAGCTGACATCTCACAAACTTTGACTCATCGTACTTTCAGATTATACAGCATTGTCTTGTTTAGTGACTGAGTGTTTTGGAAAGACATCACTGTGGAAGAAGGAAATATACTGGATAAAATAGTGAAACAAAAAGCTAAATGTTATCTTCAGTCAAAGGTATGTGTAAAGTATAATTTTAGAACATGTATTTGGAGTAGATACACACACACACACATATATATATATATATCAGTGCTGTCAACTGATTTAAAAAATAACTAATTATTCGCACATTTTTCTGAAATTAATCATGATTAATTGTGAATAATCCCACCTAATATTAAAGTTGATATTGCAATAATTTCACATTCAATCTTTGAATTAATGTACAAACAACATAAAGACAGTATATTTTTAATATTTGTTTAATGGCATCTTTATTTTTATGACTGAAGGCCAGTATCACTGATACCAATTAATACTGATTTCCCTATAAAAATGTATCCCCCTAATATTTAACCATTGACTATAGCCATTCAATTTTACATTATAATTAAGAGCTATCAATTTTAACATTTGTTAGACTTTAAAAATAACTTCTAATTTAAAACAATCTTCATATAAACCCATTATAATAAATGTCATATTTATCTACCTGTGCCCCTCATCAGAAATACACAGAAACTGAATAAAGTTATCAAACAATAAATTCTAAACTAAATACAGATGAATTAAAACTATAAAAGTTATTGATTTCCTCTTTTGTTCTTGATGAACAGACATCACAGCAGCTGGTTATTAGGTTATTTGGCTGCTGTTTCTTTAAGAGCTGCCGCTGCTGAACATGAGGCGGGTCTGACACACATCGTATTTTCTCTCAAATCTCTTACCTTTTCTGACCCATTTCAGTCTCTATTAATGAGCTGACGAGTTGAATCAGATGTGTTAGATGAGGGAGGCAGTGCTAGGATGCTCCAGGACAGTTTAGAAAACCATTTTAGAGACATGTTCTTAATGTAACTCATATAACATATTACATGCATGCACAGTTTTATGGCAGCTTTAATCGCCTTTTTGGTAACTTCATGACTAACTGATCACGACATTGCATGCCCATAGTTTCTTTCACGATTTGATATGAAATGATACAGGCTATGCACGCGCCAGCACCTTTGTGCATGTGTCGAAGAGCACACGCTGCGAGCACAGTACAGTTTCACAGTACAGTGACGCTGAAGTGAAGTTGAAGCGCACGTCTGAAACGTCTCCTGTTTGATGTGCTCATAAAGACGTTCTGTGACTGAATAAATGCACTTCTTGTCAAGAAAAAAGAGACAGAATTAGCAGTTATGAGTGGGGTGGACAACCCTAGGCCCTGCCCCTGTGTTAAAGGCGTTAAATTTTAAGGTGTTAAACTGAAAAAATGAATCGCCTGCGTTATCGCGCAAATTTTGACAGCACTAATATATATATATATATATATATTAGGGCTGTCAATCAATTTAAATATTTAATTGCGATTAATCGCATGATTTTCATGAGTTAACTCGTTATTAATCGCAACTTAATCGCACATTTTTATCTGTTCTAAATGTACCTTAAATGAACACTTTTTAAGGTTTTTAATAGCCTACTTTATTCAACATGGGCATGGACAAATATGGATGCTTCATGCAAATGTATGTTTATTATTAGTGAAACCATTCATTGAATGCAAAATGCCTAATTTAGCCAATAAATCCATCAAGACTTGCTCAGAAAATTTTAATTTAGTAACACTAGTAACTCATTCTACTCATACTACTACATTAGTAGTTCATTTAGTAACATTAATTTATTGTTTTGGTAGCTGTATATAGTCTTATAGGACACTTATGTGAAGCGAACTATGCTATCTTTGTTTGTGAAGGAACAAACCCTACAAAGCAAAGATATCCAGGATATAGTTTTACATGGTTGAACAAACTGTAGGCCACAAAACTTGACATGCAAACCTGTGACAAACAACAAATGTAAAACGATGAACTCTTCACATCACAACATAACAAATAATTAACAAAAATGACAAAGTTACAACAAAAAATGTAAATGAAGTCAAAAACAGCAGCATCTGAAAATCTTTGTTTAAGACTGTGTTTGATTAGTTGGGACAATAATTGGGGGCATTTTGTTAGTCTGACATAGTTTACAATGTAGTAAAATAAATAATAAGAATAAAATTGCACTTAAGCTGTTTTACACTTACATTGTATGTACCATATCAATGTTTTCAACATTGTGGGTCTGCAAACTGCACCACACTGACAAAAGGTAAAGTAAAAAGCTCAAAGTCATTACCAATATTTGATTATAATGCACAACAATACAGTTCAATCTAGTAAATCAATTTAGAACATATGAAATTATCATATAGTGAAAATCTGACTCAAAAGAGACTAATTATGTGTTAAATCAATGAATAAAATAGAAAAACATATGTTAATAATAATAATAATAATAATAAATAACATCACGGCAATACGACAGTTGTGGACATGTACCATGGTAATATAATGGGTTTCTTTGAACCAAAATATTCTAACATTTCACTATGGAAAAACACTTGACACGTCACAAAACTGACTCATCATACAGGAAGATTACAGGACTAAACTAGATTACAGGAGGATTGTCTTGTTTGATGACCGAAAGCCTTGAAATCTCTCCTGAGGAAGAAGGAAACAGACTGAATAACATGGTCAAATGGAACATTTCAACATGATCTCGTATGGAATGCATAATTGTAGCACATGCACATTTCTGGAGAGAAACTGATATGCACAATATCAATGTATTTGAGTAGCGTTTGAATTTTATGGTCTACAGTATTACGATATGCTAAATTAACAAATATTCAACTTCAACATATATAAATTATTAAAGCTGTTTAAAAAAAACAATCCTATAGTAACTATATGTTGTCAATTAATATTACTCAGTATTACTTTTCAGCCTTAACAATAAGGTGCAATCCAATTTTGTGTGTGTGTGTGTGTGTGTGTGTGTGTGTGTGTGTGTGTGTGTACCTACTTAACCAACTT
>JAFVLL020026999.1:0-23787 GCA_021397915.2 Tor tambroides | reverse complement strand
TTTTCCCTAAACATACCGAACCGTACCGAAACCGTGACTCTAATACCGTGATACAAACCGAACCGTGAAAAAGTTGAACCGTGCCACCCCTAGTTGGCAGTGTGTACACAACCACCTTATAATGAAAAAAATCCATCCAGTGTTTTTTTTTTAATCTTCTAAAATCATTACCCCTTTCTCAAATCAAGCCGTTCTCAGCTTCTTGTCTGTGTGATAGGGCTGTGAAATTAATCGAAATACAGTTTAGATTTAGATTTCGGCTTCCAATGATTATGAAAATCCAGTAATCGAGATAAAACGATTATTGTGCCCCATTCCCATTCCTCCCCTTTCCAGTGGTGCGATTTCACTCCTCCATAAAAGCCCAAACTTAATGTGCAAATCAGTAAAATCATGTAACGTGATTTTCGCAAAATAGGACGTGCTTGATTTATTAATGTTTATTAGATTTGTGTGTGTTTTTAAAAGCACGAAAGAACTTGCGCTGCACGCGCTCCAACATGGAGCAGAACACAGCTAAAAGTTTACTTTGTAAAGTCAACTTTTAGCTTAAACTGCATGCCTAAACGGTCAAATACAGGCAAAAATGTGTCAAAATGCGGCGCTGGTGATTATTCATGTAAACACTGAACATAAACAGTTGAGAATTAAAATACGTGTGTAACAGTACTGTATATTGGATCCTTGCAGCTCTTAAAGCGACAGCGGGTAATTCCTTCTGCCATATCAAACAACAAAAGACAAAGAGAAAATCACTCACTGTTCTTGACTGAAGGACTTTTGTAACTTTAATAAGAAACAAAGCAAGTTTAATTCTTACAGTGAAGACTATGCTGTTTTTACTTTTGATTATTCAGTTTTTGTAGTATGCTATTAGCTGAATACTTTAGACTTGCATAAAAAAGCACTGTTTGTTTCATTTGTATCTTTTTTCTACCTTTGCTTTTTTGTTTTTATTGTATTGCTGACAGTTTAGTTATTTTCAATCATTTTTGAGGACTTTTTTTCACTAATATAAAGTTTTGTTCATATGAACAACTAATAATCATGTTAAATAATCATGATTACAATATTGACCAAAAAAAAAAAAATTGTGATTATGATTTTTGCCATAATCGAGCGGCCATACTGTGTGATGTCACACAGACCAAGGGTGCTTCCATGATAGTTGATTGACACGGCCTTCTTACCTTAGACCCGCCCTGAGTGAGCTGTCATCAGCCCACCATTGTTTCACCACAGGAGCAGATGTAGACAAGAATGGCTCCTAAGCGACTGAGGTACTTTGTTGTTGGATGTAATAATGAACGTAGCAGTCGTCATTTACTCCCGACATCTGAGCTGCTGAAGTCGCAGTGGATTACTTTTGTTTTTGAAGGGATTGCGCCCCCGATCTACCTAAATGCGAATCATTCGTGATCCAGCTTCATCTACAGAAGAAGAAGTGAGTATAAGGTTTTTTTAATGAATATTTGCAAGTCACCTTTCCTAATAACGTGCTAGTTAGCAAGTTCCACGGCTAAATGCGGCTAAAGTTTACATTCTCTCAGAGTGCGGTTCAGAAGAGAGGGGCGGGGTGAGAAGAGCTCATTAGCATTTAAAACAACATGCTACAAAACAGCTTGCTCTGAAAAGAGCTGTTTTTGGCAAGTTAAAAAGGGTGTTTTTTACACTACCATTGAGAAATTATAACCAAATTATGTTATAGACTTTTCATTAAGACCCTAAAGCAGGGGTGTCAAACTCAGTTCCTGGAGGGCCGCAGCCCTGCAGAGTTTTGTTCCAACACACATATTATGCAGTTTTCAATTAAGCCTGAAGGACTTGATTAGTTGGATCAGCTGTGTTTAATTAGGGTTGCATCTACACTCTGCAGGGCTGTGGCCCTCCAGGAATTGAGTTTGGCACCCCTCCCATAAAGAATCATATCAACTTGTGGAAAATGGGCATCCGATGACCCCTTTAAGAAGACTTGGATTAAATCGCTTGATTTGTTTTACAATGACTTTTGAACATTTTGAAGTGCCAAAGTTTTGGATGAAGGAAGTGTTTTCAGAGACGATCGAAAGTCTTATGGGTTTGTAACTACATGAGGGTGAGTAAATGATGACAGAATTTTCATTTTTGGGTGAATAAACCTTTTAAGTTCAGTATAGTCAAGACTTTATAGTAGGTCACATTTTATTATTTGCATTTAATGTAGCATTTTTCATTCAGCCAAGTTATTACGTTTTGATGAAAGTTTATGAAGGCAGACTTCTTTGGAATAGCATGCAGTGATGAATTGTGCACAGTATGACCTTTAATGTGTATTAAGACAGTCATTTGTTGGTTTTAAAAATCAATGTATTATTATGAGAAAAAAATGCAATACATTGATTAATAATTGTGTTGGCACATTCCTACTAACAAAATTCTCTAATGAAATTACAAATTGCAATTAATTGACCCTAACTGAATGATTGGCTAATGTGGATCTTTTGTGTAGTGGTACATAAGACGCTGTACTGACAGATGAGTTTGCGTCACGTATCCTCTGACAGCTCAGTAAAGAAACGCAGGCCTTTGTCATATTGCCGCTCGGTGCAGGTAGAGGGCAATGTGCCACTGAATCATTGTGACTCTGTCACTCTCTAGTATGCGGCTCACACAGTCGAACTACATAAATCTGACCCCACTTTCACTGACCCTCTAGAGAGGACACATTGAATGACACTTATTTAACAGACTGGCAACTAAAAATGTGTTTGCCTAAGTGGGAGGCCTGTTTATATGTAGCATATCATTTCATATTCGAGAGGATTGGACATACGTGTCAGTTCATTTAAACTGTGGAGTTTCCTAACCCCAAAATGTTCCATTGGGAGTAGATATGAAGTGGTAAAGTATGATAGAATTGTGGAATGATTTGTAATCAAGAATTGTTTAGGCCCTACATATTTTTATAGACTATATTTCTTTTTTTTCTTTGGAGCTCAAGACCCCTCTGTTTATTGCCTCTGGGTAAAACAACTATACAAAATGCTGGACATGATTAGTCTGGTTAAATGTCCATGTGTATACATTGATCCAGCCCTGCTGGTGGACTCTCATTTGGGTCATGAGAATTTAGGACAAGTTCAATCAACAGCGTGATCAATTCAGCACCAGAGGGAAGCTCCACCAGTCAGCTTGGTCAAGAGACTCCTCTGTTCCAGTCTAGAAAAGTAACATAATTTGAAAGATAAGTCAAGATATTATACAGTCAGCTGAAGTTGAAGGAACAGGAGTTATGCTGCATTTAAGTCCTCCTTTAAAATTCCTATAGATATAAAGTTGTGCATTCAAGTGATTTTGGACATTTTAGATTTTGGAATTTCAGAATTTCTTTTCTCTTTAACTTTATAGCACTAGTTTAGCCAAATGAAGGGCAAATACTTTCACCCCAAATACTGGAATACTTTTTCCTATCCCAGTTTAAAGACAGCTTTAAGTAATGTTGTTTATAAAGTATAAACAATATTCTGCTTTCAAATGTTGCTTGAGCAACATGGCACAATTGGTTCAACCAATGGTGTGAGTTTGAGGTGAAACTTACTGTAATGTGAGAATTTTGGGAAACCTGTTTGAAAACAATTTAGGTTTGTTCCACTAATGTTGCAAAAAACACACCTCAGCTTTACTTTAGTCATGATCCTCAAACTTAAGGCTCAGAAAATCCACTAGTAATTGTGATATTGTGGTGACATTCAATCACATGTAAACAGAACAATAATTAGGTATATAATTTTTTCCATATGGGGGTTTGCAAGGGAACCGAATGGAGTTTTTGAGTTAAAGAAAAGCTAATAATTCATTAAATCATAAAAATGTAAAATTAATTTTAAAACTCTAAACTTATATACTGTATCATATGTTTACCTGCATATCATGTGATAACTAACTGAGAACTGTGAACATGCTAATGTGTGTTTAGACTATTGAAATATTACCTTTAAATCTCTTCAAGTAATATTTTAGGTCAAAAGCTGATGACAAAAAGGGAATCCCTGTTAAGCTAAAAATATAAATATGGAGTAAATACGCTAAATAATAAATTTCAAAATCCATTATAGACGTTAAAGACAAGTATTTTTTTTTCCTTAACAGATAAGACAAAAAAACAGCAGTAAAAAATAATCAAAAATGCATTGAAAAGGCAGTATGTCTTTAAATTTTGGAAGGCGTTTTGTTACGCAAGTAGAATCTTGAGCAGTCTCCAGCACACTGAGGTCATTCTTCATAACCATAGCATTAATAGGCTTATAGGAAGTGTGCTGTGACTATGTGCACATGCTGTGCTCTGTTCGCAGAGACTAATATGTCAGAATAACAGAACTATTATCTCATTTACATTAGCTATTTGATAAGTATATATGATGAGCTGAGCTGGAAGAACATAGCAAGTACAAACACATCAACACAGACAACTGGCACTGCAGATGGGCGACTGAAAGTGTGTCATCACCATCTCCAGTCTAATCACCTCCGCCCGCGCTCCTCCTCTGTTTCTCCCCTCCCCTCCCTGTCTCTCTATCTTTCGCTCTCCATCCTCCCCTCACTGTCTATGTTGTGGAAAGACAAAAAGTTGATTTGTTCCTCAGAGGCTGCAGCTCAGCACATCCAGCCAAGTTCGCATGTCTCCGTGCGTCAGCGCATGTTTCTGTGGGCGAGGACACATATGGTGATGAGACCGAGCACATGTGTTATTGTCGCCTCCTCCAAGTTAATCTCTGAAGAGGAGGTGTGGTTGCCTCCTCCTTCTTTTGGATCCCAAAACTGAATATTCAACAGCGTTTTGCCTCAAGCTTTTCATCGAACGTCAGTTTTGACTGTGAAACATCCTCGGGTGGTTCGATTTTGATACTTTACCCGGCTTTGGTCTTCTGACATCTCTCTAAAATGAGTTTCAGCAGTGATATGGATGAGACAGAAGATGGGAGGTGAGTTTTTTTCTATTTAAAAATGAAGAATGAGGCTCAGTGGAAGAGGGTTATGGATGTTTTGCTTCGTGCCATGAAATTGTTTTTATTTTTAAAAAAATACATGGGCCCTAAAAGCAGTGCATCTCTCAGATTAGTAACCAAGCTTATTCTGAAGGCTTGTGTTTGGCTAATACTCTTACAGGAAGTAGCTGCATGAGCCTCCATATGGCTCAGATTAATAGATAAATTGATATACCAGCTGAACAGATTAGCTGATATTTATCTGTCTTTCTATTATTAGATTTATTTGTTGTTGCTCTCTGCGGTTATCAAATGCAATGTAGGCTGGTTATGATGATCAGAAAACAATTAATGTCTGATTGTGTCTGATGTTCCTCTCCTGGAAGGGCATCATTACAGAGAACGCAGTGGACTGAGAGGACTCTCGTGTCTCTACCTATCAGTTTCTCTTACTGGTGGCCTTAAAGGGCCACAGTTGCACACACGACATGCAGAAGGAGAAATAGGTCACTTACATTGTGTATGAAGAAGCATTTTCACTAAAAACACAACTTTTTACCCCTATAAGCCCATAAAACTAAATAAATTAACCTAGCAATACTGTAATACAATAAGCCTTGTTTTCAGAGAATACAGCTTATGTTTCCTAGATGTTTGTGGTTTTTTTACAGTTTCTCTACAGCAACATTCATGTCAAAATGACCTCGCTTCTAAAAACTTTCCAGTAAAAATATCGGAGCATCCTTAAAACAGGATGCAATTACTCTAGAAGCAAAAATAAATACAGAAGTAAAAGTAAATAAGATTTGTTTATAGAAAATATACCTTGAATTGTTTATTTCTATTTATTACAAATACATTTTAAGAACATTCTAAGAATATTTAAGAAATTTGATAATTGGGTAAGAAAAATAAATGCAATTTGAGATATATTCTCTTAAAACAAATCTTGTTGTATTATGATTTTGCTTTCTAGGGCAAAAACAGTGTATTTTTGTTTGACTTGAATGTTTTTCTAGGATCAACAGAAGATAATGATCCAGGAACATGTCCTACTTGATGCAGTGCATTCAAGATTTTGCCAAGTAGGGCATGTTCCTGGATCAACATCTTTTGTTAGTCCTGGAACAATGTTGATGTCAGCAAACATAGTTGTTACCAGATTCCTAACCTTAACTCATTAATGGGAAATAATAGGTTGATAAGCATGTTGTTCAATTCGGATCCCTCGCCCTAATCCTAACCCTACAATCTGATTGGTTGATGGGGATGTTGTTTCAGGTCCAACAACGATGTTGGTCCAGGAAAACATACCAGTTGCCAAATTGCAGTAAACAACTTCCATGAATGTTTTTGTCGAGGGAATAAAAAACAGTCGATGAACCTTACTAATTGATGAGTCAACCACTGTGACTCATCACTAGTCCAAGTTGGTATGTGCACAGCTGGATTAAGCTATTTAGAGCTGATAACTGATGCTACATGCCAGTCTTTGTTTAATCAAAATATTTTTTATGAACATAAATGTTATTTAAAAAAATGAATATCAAGATGTTCAATTTTATCTCAAGGTTGAGTTATTCTTCAAGGGCATCAGACATTGTTGTCTGCACAGGTCAGCCTTTTATATCAGCATAGTCTCAGCTCTTAGAACCTCCTGTATGCCAGTCTACTAGATGTTTGTTGGATAATCTATGAGAAACTGTGTACTTTGTTGCCATTTTGTTGAAAAAGGAGCCTCGGAGCTATTTTCAATGTCCTGCCCTTCACCCAAAATAAACAAAATCAATAATTCAAGACTCATGAGCTAGAAGACCTTCACCATTCTTTCCTTGTGGCACTGTCCTGTCTGCACATTCAATAAAACCTTGTGTATGCCATTTATTTGGATTTTAAAATATGTTTTTTATTGCAACATAATGTGACAGCTAAGTACACCATTCACTGGTTGATTTCCAGTAACATGCAAACACTGTGGCTCTGTTTTAGTGTTCTGGCTTGTCAACTTCTGGCTTCTGACTTTGGACATTGGGACTTTCTGGCTGACAGATCGTTGAATCCTTAGAAAATGTTCTTTTTGCAGTTTATGCAAATCACACAGTGGCATTAAATAAAAATTCACACTACGCATTTTCAAAATGCATGGCATTGATCTTATTGTGAACGATTCATCCATGCATATCTTTTATTTTATTGCATAACTTAATTCTCCAGTGAAACAACAAACTTCTCTCTGGTGACATATGGTATGCCAGACGACTTCAGTTATTTAAGCCCAAAAAGTTTTGATATGAATGCTGGAGTATGCGTATAGATGAAACTCTAGTGTGTTATATCACACTAGTAAGTTCATCTTTGTTCAGTGTCTGTGCTATTTCTCTCCAGAAGTTAGAAATCTCTTAACCACAAGCACTTGTCAAAGTGCCTGTTTACTGTAGTTGTATCTCAAGTGGTTTGACAATGGATGTTTATTGTTGTTCCATCTCTTCAGGTTTTTTTTTTTTGTTTTGTTTTTTGAGAACCCAGGCCACCTTGTGCACCAACCGATTAGAGCAAAAGAAAAAAAAAGCAACCTGAATGCACAGAGTATCTACTATGTCGATGATAATGTTTACACTATACACACTGGAAACATAACATATTATACACATAAAACCTAAAGTATACTTTGGTCTTTATTCCCCATAAACTCTGTCACTGTAAGCTAGCATTCATCTACAATGACAACATATTAAAATCCAGTCAAAAACCAATGACTCCACACCCTACTCGTTTTTTCGATAATCATTACACTCAGATGTACAAATGTCATAATATGGAAGAAATGATCTATTGCTACTTCAATTTCTGACTCTAAGCAAGGCTGCTTAGCAAAGGAGAGGTTGATGTCTTTTTTTAACCATGTACTGCTAATAAGCAAGCTATCCCTAAAATATACATCACAGCAAGGGAAATATCCTTTAGAAAAATCCTTGCCGTATAATTATGCCTCTTAAGTTGAGCTTGTGGCAGATTGAGAGAAAATTTGGTTTGGAAAAAGCCGCAGAAGCCCTTGTTGGTTAGGCAGAGTGTCAATCGAGCACAGAAGACTCATCCTGCTGATGGCAGTCTCTGATTCAGCTGTCTCACTGCATTAGACCCCTCGGCTGTCTAACTCTTTAAAGCAACATGCGCACAGACACACATTTTATAGGAGGATTGTTTTACTAGGACGGTGGTTTAGTTTGCCTACTAAAAAAACATTCTGCGGCTTATGTCAGTGAATTCTGATCGAAAACTCCTACGTGATTGAAGCGACAGCATGTACTGCAAACCAGAATGACCCACATATTCACACTGGCTGTGAGTGTGAAATGGTCACTGTGTCACTGTCTTGTATCGGTACTGATGATATTAGCAAAGGCCAGTTTCTCTTAGGATAAACATTTGGTCTGACCCCTTTTCCCCTGTCATCTGCAAACACGATTACTCGCGTCTGTATTTGACGTATGTGGGTGTGTGCGGGTGTCGTGTTTATGTGTGTGAGTGTAACCTCAATCTGAACAGGTGTGATATGGTGCAGCTTCTTTAGACGTGCTGCGGCAGATGGCCAGAGAAACAAGTCGCCTTTGCTCCCTGGGTCAGATGATGTTTGCGAACGGGGTCTATAAGGTACTGAAACTGGGTCATGGGCAGGTGGATTTGTATCTGTCCTCCACAAATGTGTGTATACCCAGACTGGGCTCTTATTTGATTAATTATTTGGTGAAATAGGACACAATAACTTTAAAGGCAGCATTTATTTGACTAAAAATAGAGTAAAAATAGTAATATTGTGAAATATTATCGCAATTTAAAATAACTGTTTTCTATTTGAATATATTTTAAAATGTAATTTATTCCTGTGATGCAAAGCTGAACTTTCAGCAGCCATTGAAATCATTAGTAAATACTTATTTGGTGCTTAAAACATTTTGTATTATCATCAATGTTTAAATAAGTTGTGCTGCTTAATATTTTTGTGGAAACTGATTTTTTTCTAATATATATATTTTAAATGAATGAATGAATGATTTTTTTGTGAGGTTCTTTGATGAATATAAAATTGATTTGAAATAAGTCTTTACTGCACCTTTGATCAATTTAATGTGTCCTTGCGTAGTATAAGTATTAGTTTTAAAAATATAAAACTTTATTTATACAATGGTAGTAATTTAGAGATGCATGATATATTGGTAACATATCGGTTACATACATATATACATATACATATACATATGTATACATACAGTGTGTATGTTTATGTATATTTGTGTGTGTGTTTGGTATTATTAGATATTTAATAGTTTTTCTTATACAAATTTTGTATTTAGATTACCTCTGCTATCTTGTAACTTTGAAAGCACTAGTGATTTAATTCTATAATTTAAAAAAAATTCTCAGCGTATTATTGTTACTTTATTTAGACAAATTATAGACTTTGTAGTATTGGTTATTCGTCAGTTATCGGCATAATAATGAAAATTATTATGATTTTGTATTGGTTCAAATATTTATATCAGGCCAACCTTAATTGCTTGTCTCATGATAATATAACTTTGGGATTTTACCGTAGGGCATTGAAGGAGTAATTTACCAAAAATTTCTGTCATTATTTACACTCCTTCATGTCAGTCCAAACCTGTATGACATTTTTTCTTCTGCTGAATACAAAATACAATATTTAGAGGAATATCTCAGCTCCTGTTGTCCATACTATGAAAGCATATTGTGATTAGGGGCTTTCAAGCTGCAAAAAAAAACAAAAACAATGTCCCATATAAATGCCCTTTATGAAGCTTGATGGCCTTTGATCACATTCATTTTCTTATTTTATTTAAGCAGCATCAATGTTCTTCAGAATATCTTTTTATGTTCCACAAAAAAAAAATAAAAATAAAAAATCACAGGATTGAAATGACAAGAAGGTGAGTAAATAATGAGGATGAAATAAATAATGAGAGAATTTTCAATTTTAGCTGAACTATCCCGTTAATCCCTGCTGAAACAAATCATGAGCGTCTATTTTCCCGCCTGTCCTCTCAGTGTCAGTTACCGGGCCTGAGCACAGCCTACCGTAAGAGACTGGAGTGTCACGCTACAATTACTCCCTTTTTTGAAAGCATCCAAAAAGCCTCCATTACACTGTCCACCCACTGTGTCTCTGAAATGAGCACAGGCAGCTGCCGCGGTGCATTGATTTTAACAATAATGAGACAAAGACTATATCTGCTCCTCCGCCTCTGTACTGTATTTCGAGTCATACTGCAGGCTTTACCTCATCAGTTTCTCTACAGTCAGACTGAGATGGCGCAGGGGAGCTTAAGATGGTCTTTTGTAGATTTTGTGCCTTTTGCTCTAGGGGCCATTTTTGATTTGTCATTTACTTGTGATGTTATAGGCCTCAAGCTCAGTGAAGCGTCCTAAGTGAGTTTTAGCCTCTTCATTGCTCTGGTTCTTTCTCTTTCTTTCCTTTTCTCTCTTTAAACCCATCACCTTAAAGGAATAGTTCACCCAGAAATGAGAATTCATTCATTATTCACATTCACTTTCAAGTTTCCCAAAATCTTCATAAAAATAGCATAAAAGTAGTTGATTCAACTCATGCAGGTGTCTTATGAAGCCATAACTTTTTAAAAATGTTATTGTCAATTTTAAAGTATTATTTCAGTGTGAATTTGCTATGAATATGCTATGAATCTAAAATAAATTAGTTTTCATATGCTTCTCGGAGAAGCTAATATATTCACAATATTAATATACAACCCGAATTCCGGAAATGTTGGGACGTTTTTTAAATTTGAATAAAATAAAACTAAAAGACTTTCAAATCACATGAGCCAATATTTTATTCACAATAGAACATAGCTAACATAACAAATGTTTAAACTGAGAAATTTTACAATTTTATGCACAAAATGAACTCATTTCAAATTTGATGCCTGCTACAGGTCTAAAATTAGTTGGGACGGGGGCATGTTTACCATGGTGTAGCATCTCCTCTTATTTTCAAAACAGTTTGAAGATGTCTGGGCATCGAGGTTATGAGTTTCTAGACTTTTGGTGTTGGAATTTGGTCCCATTCTTGCCTGATATAGGTTTCCAGCTTCTGAAGAGTTCGTGGTCGTCTTTGACGTATTTTTCGTTTAATGATGCAAATGTTCTCTATAGGTGAAAGATCTGGACTGCAGGCAGGCCAATTCAGCACCCGTACTCTTCTACTACGAAGCCATGCTGTTGTAATAGCTGCAGTATGTGGTTTTGCATTGTCCTGCTGAAATACACATCATCTGGAGGGGAGCATATGTTGCTTTATATACCTTTCAGCATTCATAGTGCCTTCCAAAACATGCAAGCTGCCCATACCGTATGCACTTATGCACCCCTATACCATAAGAGATGCTGGCTTTTGAACTGAACGCTGATGACACGCTGGAAGGTCTCCCTCCTCTTTAGCCCGGAGGACACGGCGTCTGTGATTTCCAACAAGAATGTTACAGACCTGATGTCAATAAACTTAATTATTTGCTAGATATTCTGCCAGCTGAATCTTTTCAAAATTTCTTGCTTTTTCAGCCCTTTGTTGCCCCCATGCCAACTTTTTTGAGACCTGTAGCAGGCATCAACTTTGAAATGAGCTCATTTAGTGGATAAAAGTGTAAAATATCTCAGTTTAAACATTTATGTTCTCTATGTTCTATTGTGAATAAAATATTTGCTCATGTGATTTGAAAGTCTTTTAGTTTTCATTTTATTCAAATTTAAAAAACGTCCCAACATTTCCAGAATTCGGGTTGTATCATTTTTATGTCTTGTTTGCTAAGATATTTGTCTGAATCTGATGGGGTATATGTTTGGGCCATCACACAGGCACATGAAGAGAAGTGATCTGCCAGATGTTTTGTGTATGAAGTCTTGAATGTGTTGTTTTGATTTAGTCTTGGTTCACTCTACCCATGTTGCTCCAGCTGGTTTTAATTTGGTGATGAAATCATTTCCATGGAATGGCTTGGGTGGCTCTTATGGCTGTTGTGTGACTTTCACATGCATGTTTTGGAAATTTCCCTGGCAAGTCTCATAAGAACCTCTCAAGAACAAATTGTTTTCTTTGCTTTGTGTTGATATTTGTAGGTGATACCAAAATCTAGGAAAATTTCACAATTTATTTTGAATTTTCCCTTGCTGTGCTGTTATAGATATATTTAGATATAAACATTAGTACATTTAATTAAATTGAATTATTTGACATGCGTTTTCAATTAAGCAAATATTGCTTGTAGTCATTATTCAAGTAAACAGTCAGTCATACACATTCAGATTACAGATTCATGATATCAGTATCATTTTGGTTTTTGGATGTGATAATTGTTTTGTTTATTATATTCGTTTTTGTCGGCTATTTAATTGTGTGCATTCTAATTTTCTGTATTTTCACATTTAGATAAACTTTGGCATCATCTAAAAAATGCTGGGATAAATACAACCCAGCGCTGGGTAAAATATGGACAAACCCAGCGATTGGGTTGTTTTCAACCAATGGTTGGGTTAAATGTTTAACCCAACCTTCTGGGTAGTAACCCAACCACTGGGTCAAAACAACCCAATCGCTGGGTTTGTCCATATTTTACCCAGCCTTTTTTAGAGTGTAATGCTTACTTATATTTAATATTTAAAAACATCAATAACACTGTTAAATTTCTACATTTCACAAAATTAATATCTGTTTATTTCATACTCTACAATATAGTATTGTGATGCCTATATTAATTTTAGTTTTTATTGTTTTATTTAGACAAAATGTGTAGAATATTATTATTGGTCAGTTATAGATTTATTGGTCAACTTCAGGTAATTTAAATAATTCCAAAATAAAATTTATATAAATATTAGATGAAAATTTAATTTAAAAAACTTTTAAAAACTAGAAAGGAACTGCTATAAATAAATTTATGATCAAGTACTAAAATTACTAAAACATAAATAAAAATAAATTAAAGCTATATGGAAATATTGAAACATAATATTAAAAATTACAAAAACACATTACAAAATAATTACAAGTTAAACTAAAATTTAAATGTTAACGGAAAGTATAAAAATAAAAGCTAATTCAAAATATTCATAAATACAGTATTATAATAGTATACAATCCTAAAATAACTCTGACCGTTTATCAGCCATATTATGAAAATAATTATTTTAATATTGATAATTAATATTGACATTTAATATTGCATCACTAATTATGTGACAAATGATGAAAAAATGAAAATGTTAATTGTCAACTTTAAAAGGTTTAGCATTTTTTTCTTATGTAATCGCCCCTATGAAACATGTCTGGTGAACCTCAAACCAGCCTAATACAGGGTTTAAGACCAATTAGTCAACTAGTTCTCCAGGCAACTCACTGATTTGCTAAAATATGTCATTTTGAGATTCCCAGCATTGACAGTCAGTGCTGCATCAGTCAGGATATTTGTGACTGGCACCACAGTGTGAGCGACACACATTAGAACTGTGTGACCTCAATAAGATTCAGTAAAGGAGTTTAGTCGTGTCTCCCTCCCTTTCTACATCTCAAGCTCCCTCTTTCTTCTCCTTATAAAGTCTCTTCTCTTTCTCTCTCTCTCTCTCTCTCTGGCTTTTGGCCTGTTCTCTGTCTCCGAACGTCTTCTCCTCCCTCTTTGCTCTTCTGTGGCTTTGGCAGCCTTTCAGCCATTAGATCAACCCTGAAAGTAGAGCAGAATCTTAGAAGCCCCTCCCTTTCCTCTTCCTGCAAATGAACTGACTTCTTGGTCATCTTGATCAAGAATCCCCAAACATTCAGACCCCCTGACATTACCGTAAAGTCCCGTTGCCTCATTAAAAATGCCATATGGTTTACTCAGCTGCTCATTCCCGCCTCATACCCCGGAGGGTGCCATTCTGCTGAGGGATTCCTGCGTATCCCGTCTGACCCCTACACGATATGTCAAGCTCAGCAACAGGCGCGTGCCAGAGCTGAGTAAAGCCTCCAGAGAGACCTAGACGCCACGGCTATTTAAAAAAACGCACTCATATATAGCAGCATGTGGTCTTTTGAGTATGTTGGTGTGTTTTTTGGGTGTATACATTTGGGCTAGAGGCCAGACGTTTATAGTGGTACTTCCGGTGCTCCATTTCTGCCACCTGTTACCCGTAAAGCTTCAGGGCTTTGGGAAACGTGCGCTTTTGGCCACTGACGTGAAGCTATAAAAGTAAAAGTGGTCGTGTGGCATGTGGTTCATATTGAAGAACAGAGTACAACAGTTTGTGTGAAGTTTACAACTTTTCAACGAGAAGATATGCCAAACCTTGTCAAAAGATGGTAAAGATGCTGCTGCTAAACTCTCTTAAAACTTGACTTTTTTAATAGTGATATGAAAAATTGTGATATTATAAAGTGAGAAAATGTCTGTCAAATCTGTATAATGTTTTTAGTTATATATATATATATATATATATATATATGTGTGTGTGTGTGTGTGTGTGTGTGTGTGTGTATAGTTATTATTAGGGTGTCTTTAACTAAAACTAAAAATGTTTTTATTTTTTTGTTAATTGAAATAAAGTTAAAAATAAAATAAAATAAAATACAAATATTAGATGGAAAAACTTTTTAGTAAACTTTACTTTTCTTTACTGTCTATATGCGATAGTTCAAAATAATAATAAATATCAACTGTAATAATATATAAATAATACTAAAATAACACTGACTTAAATATTGCACACAAGTTATATAGACTTTTTCAGTCTTAGTCTCCAATTACCTTATTGTAAGAGCAGCTAGGACATTTTTCAAAATATCTTATTTTGTGTTTCACTGAAGTATTAATGTCTTATGGGTTTGGAATGACATAAGGACAAGTAAGCTATAACAGAATTTAAATTTTTAGTGAACTATCTTAAGTTTTTCATTTTTAATGTCCTAGTGTATGCACTACTGTATTTTTCTCAGTGGAATTTTTATGATGTGAATGTTTAACTTGCACTAACCAGCTTTGGATATTTGCATTCTTCAGAGCAGCCTGGCTTTGTGGTGTTGTGCATCAGAATTTGAAATTACCAATGCAAATTAAGGGTAGAATGAATGACCTAACTATGTTGCATAAATAGGCCTCTTGGGAGCAAAGCAATTGTTTTTTTTAGACAGAAGTGAATACATTCTCTGTAATTTCTGTTTAATCCAATATACCATGGTTATTTGCATACCCGAAATATGAAATGGATAGTTTGGATTCAATTACTAAGTGTTGGTGGCAATTTTTGAAATCCAAATCAGACAGATTACATCCTGCCTGTCCAGCGTGACTGGAAATATAGCCTTCTGTATGATGTGTCAACATTCACTTGACACCCAGCTAGTGTGTGTCCTAATAAATCTGACATTTGGATGTTACTTTGAATAAAGGCTCTTTTGTTCATCATATGTATATACTCCTGCTAATGTGTCGTCTTTTTTGTTCTCAGCAACAGAGCGTTTGAGAGCGTGGAGATGAATAAGCTGCGTCAGAGCCTGCGCAGGAAGAAGCCCACCTACATGCCGGAGGCCAGCCGGCCGCACCAATGGCAGGCAGACGAAGAGGCTGTACGAAAGGGCAAATGCAACTTTCCTGTCCGGGTAAGTTGAGAAGTTAAATGGCAGGGCTTCCAAATTCATCCAGAGGCTTGTTAACAGACATCTTGCTTTAATAATTTAGAATAAGATGATGAACGTGATCTAAAAGTGCGGTCACACAAGGCTTTCAGCATGCGAAATTACTTTAGACGTTGCAGCTAATATTGGCAAAAGGATATGACATTTTGATTAAAGACTACAAAGACAAACATTTTCTTTCTTTGGAACATGAGCACAGATGAATCATTCACTATAAGGGTAGGAAAGCGTATAAAGAAAGTAAACGGTGTCTGTTTCATTTTGATTTGAGCTAATGTGAAATACACTCGGCCAACATACATAAATGTCTATAGAGTGTAGTTTATGATGTTCCATATGACACATGCTGTTCTAAGAAATAACACTCATTTAATTGAGTTTTTAAATGAAACACACACACTAAGAGGCTGTTGTTTAAAAGCAGTACTAGTGTGAGAGGATAATGGGTGTAATGGGAATATCCAGATATAGATAGATTTTTTTTTTTTTTAAGGTTTGAAAGTCTGTAACACCCTCACAGTGTCTGGCTGAAGGCCAAAACACAGACTTGAACTTAAAGGGTGACTTATCAAACCCCCACACAATAAAAACATCAAACTGATGGCTGGAATAGGACACTAAGGATTGATGTATATACTAATGTTCAAAAGTTCAGGGTCGGTAAGATTTGTTTAATGTTTTTGAAATTCTCTTGTGCTCAACAGGCTGCATTTATTTGATCAAAAATACAGTAAAAAAACAGTAATGTTGTAAAATATAATTACAATTTAAAGGGCTTTTAGAATAGATTTTAGAATTTATTCCTGTGATGAATTTTTCAGTATCATTACTCCAGTCTTCAGTGTCACATGATCTTTCAGAAATCA
Source organism: Tor tambroides (assembly GCA_021397915.2). NCBI lineage: Eukaryota > Metazoa > Chordata > Actinopteri > Cypriniformes > Cyprinidae > Tor > Tor tambroides. Next base: position 7,261 of record JAFVLL020026999.1, on the reverse strand, counting down.
TTCTGAAAAGCTTATTTGCTGCTCAGGAAAGATTTATTATCATTATCTGTGTTGAAACCAGTTGTTCTACTAACATTTTTGTGGAAAACTTGATACTTTTTTCAGTTCTAAACAGCATTTATTTGAACTAGAAATCATTTTATAATCAATTCAGTGCATCCTTGCTGAATAAAAGTATGAATTTCTTTAAAAAAAACAAACATTTATCACTGACTCCAAACTTTTGAATGAATATTTTAATGACTTGGTTGTCAATGTAACACTCATTTAGTGTGTAAAAAATATCACAAGATATAACAGAATTAATCATTTCCCAGAATGTGGCTAGTATTAATATTAAAGTCAAATTAGTCAATTTACTTTTTATAATTCTCGCAAAATGGCTTTTCTCACGAAATATTGATATATGAAGAGTTCAGATGCAAAAGCCTCTTAAGTGCCATCTGAAATTTTCTTCTAAAATGAGCATTTTTCTCAGGCTTCTATATTTATGTTCAGTTATTTCACATTTGTGGCAATGAAAAGGACCTATTCATTGCCATTAAAGTGAAATGACTGAACCTACACATAGAAGTCTGATAAAAATGCTCATTTTAGAAGAAAATTTCAAACAGCATTGAGGCTTTTGCATCTGAACGTTTCATATGTGATTAATATAATTAATTAATCAGCATATCATGTAATTAATTCAATTGAAATGGTTTGACAGTATTGTTTTGAAATGAAAAGAGGCTCTTTCAAGACTAAAGATGGTCTGTATCATTAAGTAAAGTGGAGGATGTATTGCAGTGGATCTTGCATAATTAAATTCAGCCTAATTTTACTCTCCAGCCCGAGGCTTCAGGAGTCTCTTTGCGACTGAGATGTAATCCTGTAATGGCCTCTGTCCTCATGGCCACCATAATCACATAACCCTGGCTTGATGACTATTAATTGTGTCCATGTGAGGACATTTTGATTGGTTTTGGCTGGATTAAATGTCCCACAAAATACATCCTCTGCTGTGTTTTCAACGGGTTCCTCGTTGAAATCTACACTAACCCTGTTTGGACTAGTTTTCCCTGAAGAGGTTGAGTAAATTTGTGTTCCTCTCTGTTTTTCTCACATAGCCTCAGCAAAAAATTACAGAGCAGTGATTTATTTATTTTTTTCACAATGCGTCGCAAATGTTGTTCAGGGAAATAATGGTGTGGTAGATGTAGTGGATGAAATATAGAAAATGTGGATTTCATCAGTTTTGACCTCTCTCTCTGTTTGCCTCCCTTTTCTGTCTTTCTTTCTTTTTTTCTTTCTGCAGTACCTCGGTCTGGTGGAGGTAGAGGAGTCCAGAGGGATGCATGTGTGCGAAGAAGCAGTGAAAAAACTGAAATTGGTGAGTAGTGCTTTCCATCCCCATGCAATAAAACATATGCTTGCTGTGAAAAGCAAATTGGCAGCCAAGTAAACTCTTTTGTGCATATGTACAGTGAACCAGTACAGACAATATATTGCCATCTTAACTGAGTTAATTATATTATTATTATTATTATTATTATGCATCTGTAGCATGCACTATAAATGCAATCTAGATCAGTTGCTCAATAAGTAGAATATTTATGCAAATTAATTTTGAAAATTTTTATTGTGAATATACATTGTTTTTGCAAATATGAGCTCTAAAATATTTAATTGGCTAAAAATTGCTGCTTGAGCATTGCTTTATCAAATATTTGAAGTTGCTATATATATATATATATATATATATATATATGTGTGTGTGTGTGTGTGTGTGTGACCCTGGATCACAAAACCAGTCATAAGGGTCAATTTTTGGAAATTGAGATTTATGCATCATATGAAAGCTGAATAAATACGCTTTCCACTGATGTATGGTTTGTTATGATAGGACAATATTTGGCCGAGATACAACTATTTGAAAATCTGGAATATGAGGGTGCAAAAAAAATCTAAATATTGAGAAAATCACCTTTAAAGTTGTCCAAATGAAGCTGTTAGCAATGCACATCACTAATCAAAAATGAAGTTTTGATATATTTACAGTAGGAAATTTACAAAATATCTTCATGCAACATGATATTTACTTAATGTCCTAATGATTTTTGGCATAAAAGAAAAATCAATAATTTTGACCCATACAATGTATTTTTGGCTATTGCTACAAATATACCTCAGCAACTTAAGACTGGTTTTGTGGTCCAGGGTCACATATAGATTCATATCGCTCAAAAACTGTGGGAAATTTCTGCATAGTGTATACTGTGCATTTGTATATAGTCTTTGTGTTGGTCAAACTGAATCATGCATAACCAGAAAAAACAGTCATGTAACTAGGGCTTCATTTTGACCCCTGACACATACTGATTCCCATCCATTTGTAAAACCCCTCACGTCCTGCTTTCTTCATTGTGGGAGACCATAAGCTCTTTGAGGACCTGTGAGGACTTAGGATTTAATGTACTGAGAGTCTACAAAGTCTCATTTATTTTAAAAATCAAACTTTATGGAGCGTAGCTGCTCTGTCGATGGCTATAGTCTTCAGTATTGCTGCTCTGTCAATAGTCATATCCTGAGCTTGCAAATCTCATTACTGAATTGTCAGAGCAGAACTATAATATGTAATGTATTTTATCATGTAAAAACTTTTCACCCGCTAGTGCTGTCTGTGTGTGTGTGGCCCTTGTCTTTGGGGCCCCTCCATCTGTTCATATATGCTCTGCTCTTTCATCCCCATGTTGGCAGTTCCCGCTGTGTCTGTCTACACAGTCACTTCATTTATTTTCTCTTCTTCTCCAAACCCCCAAAGCCTTTATCTCATTCTGCTTTGAGCTTGTGCTTGTTCCTTGTTCTCCCAGTCTCTTCTTCACCTCAGCGTTCTGCTGTCTTAGCAAATTTGGACAGTGACTTTTGGGATGCTTGTAATGTCAGCTGAAATCCCTCAGTTTTTCTTGATTTAGTTGGATCCTTCAGTTTAACTTATTCCTTCAGTTTTTTCAAGATTAAATGCGTTTCATGGTGTACTAACCTTCACTCTCTCAGACAGACTTGCACTCGCAGCAGATTTACTGAAAGATTTAAACCTAGAGAGCTGCCTTGCAGTCCACTGAGCCTGTCCTAAATGTGCACTCCATGTGTAACTGCAGTCCACATGCAATGCTGCTTTGCCTCTTGAGTCTGGTTCTGGAAATAATAATAATAATAATAATAATAATAATAATAATAGTGCCCTACGGTTTTGGGGCCCAAAAGTCAGTATGATTTTTTTTTTTTTTTAATTATTATTATTTTTGAAAAAAATTTAAGGACTAGAAAATATTTTAAGGACTAGAAAATATTTAAGCAAGGGCAAACGTAGTAATAATAATAAATAATAATATAACCCAAATTATAATAAAAAACAAATTATAATACCAAATTTGACTAGTTTTCTGGCCTTGATGGGTCTTGTTTCTGAAACTCACTGCATTGCATCGCAGGTCAGCATGTTGTTGGGCAGCTCTCTGATACGCTTCGAGTACAAATTAAGCCGACAAAAGCTAAACCTGTCATAAAAATGTCAAAAATAGCAAAATTCTTGTGCTAGCATGCTTGATGCAGAGCAAATCAAAACCTCTGCAGTGGTGCTAATATCCCGTTGGGTCAAAAGGCTGATTTTGTTTCAATATTTCTTCTCAGAGTGGGAAAAAAACTGTCAAGGCCGTGCTTTGGGTGTCTGCTGATGGCCTGAGAGTAGTGGACGACAAAACCAAGGTAAGTGTGCATAGGCATTTTGTTGTGTGTCCATTGAAAGCCATTAATCAAGGATAAAAAAGTCTTTGAAGCCCTGAAAAGCTCCCAAGCCATCAATTAGCTGAGTCCGTCAGCAAAGAGAGTAAATCTGTAGGAAACACAAAATATGCAGTAGGAGGAAGCTGGCAGGCCTCCAGAAGACCTGTCACATGACCATCCAGCTTCATGAGACATCACACAGACCGTCTCAGACACAAGATGACTTTTAAGGCCAAGGGTTCCTGTGTCTCTCACGGTTGGGTTTTTCTTTTCAAAGTTCAAGGATTAATGTAACATCCTTCCCTCACACAAAACCCGGAAAGTTAACCAGAAAAGGTCAAAGGCCTCACATAATGAGTTCAATTATCCCCCGTTCCTCCTTTTCAGTGCACACAGTAAAAGGCGGAAGGCCACAAAGCTGTCTTTTTTTGTTTCTCATAAGGGCCTCAGACTCAGTTGTTCACTCACTATGCCCTTCTGGTAATCCTCCCGTATGCATATGAGTCAGCAGTACCACCTAATCCTTCCTGCCACTGTCACACACCATCCTGTGTGTCCTGCACCTCCTCTCCTCGTTCTGGTTAAACTTCACTTGTCAGTTTATTAATAATAGTAAAAGGCAGGGTTCAACACTAAGGATTTTTTCTACTGGCCCAGTCAGACTTGTGCTTCAACAGTACATTTTCACAATTCCTAGCCTAACTATTCTAACGTTATTATATTAAAATGCTTTAATAATGTTACATGTGACCCTGGACCACGAAACCAGTCATAAGTAGCACGTGTATATTTGTAGCAATAGCCAACAATACATTGTATGGGTCAAAATTACTGATTTTTCTTTTATGCCAAAAATCATTAGGATATTAAGTAAAGATCGTGTTCCATGAAGATATTTTATAAATTTCCTACCGTAAATATATCAAAACTTTTTGCACCCTCAGATTCCAGATTTTCAAATAGTTATATCTCAGCCAAATGTCTTATCCTAACAAACCATACATCAATGGAAAGCTTATTTATTCAGCTTTCAGATTATGTATAAATCTCATTTTCAAAAAAATTGACCCTTATGACTGGTTTTGTGGTCCAGGGTCACATATTATAACATTTTTAAAGGCAAATGAACAGTCGGTAATAAAATAAGAACAAATAAATACAATAGAATAAAGACACAAATTAAATAAAGTTTTTCAGGTGCAGAAATTAAATAATCAAATGTAAAATAACACTGCATTGTCTTCACTTTACAAATTAAATGCAGGAATAGTTCACCCAAAAATGAAAATTTGCTGAAAATGTACTTAGGTCATCCAAGTTGTAGATGAGTTTGTTCATTGAAAAAAATCTGGGGAAAATTTTGCATTACATCACTTGCTCACTAATGGATTCTCTGTAGTGAATGGGTGCTGTCAGAATGAGAATCCAAACAGCTGATAAAAACATCACAATAGTCCACAAGTAATCCACATGACTCCAGTCCATCAGTTAACATCTTGTGAAGAAAAAAGCTGCATGTTTATAAAGAACAAATCCATCGTTAAGAAATTTTAACTTTAAACTGTCACTTCTGACCAAAATTTGACTCCATAATCCATAATAACTCTTCCTCCAGTGAAAAAGTCAGTCCTCTGTTGTCCTCTCATACCAACATATTTATTTACAAATGTTTTAGACTATTTTCACTTGTAAATGTTGCAAGCAATACGAAAAAAGCAATATTATTGATAACAGACTTGTATTTTGGCTGAAAGCAATGATTTTTTTTTTTATTAATGTTAATGACACAGACAGCAGCAGGTATGTTAGTCTGCTGTCACTTTACGACCTAATGGACAGATCCATTATACTGATACACATCCGATTTCCCTCTCAAATTTTTATGTTCATTTAAGACATAACCAACTGTGTTTATGAGGATACTTGCCAAGATGATTATTTTGACATAATACTTTGTGTTTTTGTGTGTTCAAGCACAATAAGATGTGAAAGAGAACTTATTTTCGGTGTACTTATTTTCTTATATTTAGCAAGTACCAAATTTTCACATCTTCTTGCACCTGAATGGTTTCAATGTTTAAATTGCCTTTCTTGACTTTCTTGAACTCCTTCAACTGTCCCAAGCATCTCTCACACTTGTCCTGGGCCATCAGGCAGTACTTATTGTCGAGCCCTGAAAGTGCTATTGATTACAAGACCAGACTGTCTTATTCCTGACAACTGAGATGAGTCAGAAGTCATGGACCCATAAAGTTCTTCCCGTCCACTGTAAACCCCCATTTCCCCCCAGAACCAATCATACATGACGAAGCTTTTAGAGCTTTTAGACCCCTTTGGTCAGTAATTGGCTAAAAATGAATGGGCCCCTCACCTCGACCCAGTCTTCCTCTGCTTCACCCCTCACCTACTACTTCTACAGTGTTCAGCTCATGCATTATGTATTTACTGTGGCCCCCTAACAAGGAAACACTAGCCACTGTTACAGTGGGAGGTCCAGGCTACACAAAAGGCTATAGTCATGTTAGAAGAATCAAAAGGACAAAACGGTACAATGTGGTTGGGTCATGGACAAATAAGAATCTAGTTTAAAACATGGCTTTCTAGTTCCTGGGATGTAATATAAAATTTGTATTCAAGTTGGTTTCATGTTTTTGAAACACTGTAATGCCATTTGTATAAAATCTAGTGATTTAATGAGCACTATCATTGAGCACTTTGAAAATACACTTTCTTGTTATTTGTATGTTAAAACATTTTATGTCATTTAAGATGCCACAAACAACAACTAGTCTGCCCATTTTTACGTTCTCTGTAGGACCTCATTGTTGACCAGACCATTGAGAAGGTGTCCTTCTGTGCACCTGACCGTAATTACGACAAAGCATTCTCCTACATTTGCCGTGATGGAACGACTCGCCGCTGGATATGCCACTGCTTCATGGCCTTGAAGGACTCGGTGAGGAGAACCCAGCAGGGATTAATTCTTCAGCCTCTGTTCCCCGCAAAGTGGGATTAAGAAAGGGATTATGGCAGTGTTATCTCAACCGGAATAACCGCTTAGAGACTGTTATCTGTACTTGGGGCACAGAGAAAAACACATTAAGGACTAGGATGAAATTGAATTTTGATTAGGATTCGAATACTAGTCTAGATAAAAACATTTTGTGACCATATGATGTTTTTGTCTGTCCCATAACAGTGTATGCAAACACAGACAAACCTAGTTATGCTACTCTGTAAAAATGTCTGTGAAAATGTCTCTCTATCTATCTATCTATCTATCTATCTATGTCTGTCTCTGTCTATCTATCTATCTATCTATCTATCATCAGTGTATATATATATATATATTAGGGGTGGCACGGTTCGCGGAAAAATACCGAACCGTACGGTTCTCCACACACGGTTTGGCACGTGCTAGGACCGCGGTTCAACTTAAATCTGACAACACATCTGCAATATGCAATATGTTAACACATAATAAAAAAAAAAAAAA
>JAFVLL020026998.1:5000-11201 GCA_021397915.2 Tor tambroides | reverse complement strand
TACTCATCCTTTGTGTCTTCTTAGGATTTAATTTTATTACCTTATTTTTTTGTTAACCCTGGCAAGTGTGAGTGTATATTCTTGAATTTTATTTTTATTTTTTTTTATTTTTATCTTTGTGTATAATTGTAAATGGTAATGTTTGTAGTGTTTAATAAAAAAAAAAAAAAAAATGTTTATGCATGGGCTAATGAGTCTTTGACTCAACCGATTCGTTCAAAACACTGAATCATTCAGCAATGAATCGGATGGGTGCTGTGAGATGCGCTGTGGTTCCGCCAAAAATGTAAGTGACCTAATATTATTGTACTTGCTCATTGAACTGTTTATAGAACTATTAATCAGTCGTAATGGTGAAAACGTTGAGTGATGTTGCCTAACTAACTGTATTTTAAATATAAAAACTTTCCATTCTGAATTTTTACCTCAGTATGCTGAGTTTTGCTTGTTTTGATTTCTCCTGGAGAGGCGCGTGAGCCTCGCCTCAGCAGCGCAACCTTATACTGGCAATAGACGCACTATATACAGTAGCTATATCCACTATTCGCCACTTACTCTAAATGTAATAAAATCAGAATAATACTTGCGTTTTGGTGTTTAGATAGTTATTTTTGGTTAGTGATGTTTAAATCGTGTTACTTGTCTGGCATTAATGAAGCGTTAACGTCGAGCCCTGGAGTCTATGTGCCGGGCTCAGCCCCGGACAGCCCCGGCCCAATTTAAACCCTGCGTGCAAATGATGAGCTTCCGTGACGACGCGCAGTAGCGGCCCGTCAACTGTCCTGAGCGTCTTTTTAGGCTGGCCTCAGCCATTCGGTTGAGATTGCCGGGGCCCCCCTCAGGCGTGGGCCCCTATAATCGTCACCACCTTTCACCCTACTAGCGACAGCCCTGACCGTAAACAACACTCCCTTTATTACTCTTCTGCCCTCACATATCAACATGACTTACTTTGTGTCCGCCGCTGCCCCCCAGAGGCTATAAGCAGGAACTGCATAACACATAACACTCATGATCAATCTATATTCAAACAGCTGGACTACTACATATGTCATGTTATTCATAAAGTCTTAAGTTTTGAGTAATTACAAACTTTTTTTTTTAATTAATGATGTTACAAAAGTTTACAAGTTTTAATCTCTGAACCTCTGTGGATGAAACGCCACTAAAACATCTCAAGAGCTGTAGCAGTTTGGATGGAAAGGGTCGGGTAATTAGCTTGCTAATGTACAGTCTATCCTCCAAAATACATCCAACTAAGTATAACAACATTTAACAACAACACCTAACGATTAGAGACTGGTTAAATAAACGATCTTACAGCATCTGTGGGTCCTCAGCTCTAATCAAGCCAGTGTTGAGTCGGGTTTATTGTGTCGCTCTCTGCTTGTAGACTTCGCTCTGTTCGGAGTTTGTTTGATTTTACAAACAGTAATTTGCCGTTTTTTCATGGTCGTTATTTCTCGCTCATTATGACAACTGATGTTCAGCTTCTCTGTGTTTACAGAGTCACGCACCAGTGAATGACGTATGTACGCAATTTCCCGCTAAATCGCTCCGACAGTATTACAGGCTTACTGTAAAACACCGTCTGGAGACGGATTCATCATGAAATTTACTTTTATACGTTTTGAGAGTGCTGTGTGTGTATTGTATGTATATGTATGTGTGCATATTTTATTATATATATTGTGTATATAGTATTATGTATATGCATGCTTTTTATATACCCTTCTCACTTTAAATACTTTGGTGAGTTAATAAGAATACTGGTAACACTTTGGTGTCCAATTCTCACTATTAACTAGCTGGTTATTAGCATGAATATTACTGGGATATTGGGTGTTTATTATTACTTAAAAAGCACATATAGACCTTATTCTAAATCCTTAATACCCAATTCTTAAATTTAACAACTATTTTACTAAGTATTTATAAGCAGTAATTAGGAGTATATTGAGGAAACGTCATAGTTAATAGTGAGAACTGGTTTTTCAAGTTTCATGTCTATCCTTGTATCATTGACTTGACGAACTTGATATAGGATTTAGAAAAAGTAATTAGTAATAAGCAATTAAATACTTTTTGGAGAGAGTAATTTGTACAGTAATCTAATTGCACTGTTGAAGATGTAATTAGTAACTAGTAATTAATTACTTTTTTAGAGTAACTTACCCAACACTGGCTGACTAGCTGTAGAAGATTGTGTGCTACGCTAACATATTACTTCACAGGCATTACTGGCTTGTGCTTTTACATCCATAATATTATAAATTGACAGTTTATTGCTGGTCTATGGTTTTATACTGCTGTAATTTTTAATGATTTCATATTATTGTAAGGTGAGCTTAAAGGGTGCACTACTATGAAAATCACAGCTTCAGTGTGACATCAATAAGAACAAGTATCATTTCATAGATGTTAACTGTTGTTCATAATAAAATATGTATGAACTTAATACATGCAGTAGATTATTTATTTAGCACAAATCCTGTCATTTTAATAAATATTACATGAAATTTATAAAAAAATTGTTGCTGCTCCCATTAAGCTCAGTGTGCTCTCTTTAAGCTCTTCCACACTGAACGTCTGTAAATACTTCAGAAACAGACTTTAAATATTAACTGATGGTTGTCACTTTAAGTTAACTGGTTTTCTATGGATTCTGTCGACTCAAATCTGCAGACTGGCTCTGATCTTTGGTGACTAGCATCATCTTCTCCAGACTGTAAATCTGAGGAGAATCAGGGCAGAAATCATGCAGTGTATTCCAGCCTTAAGAGACTATAGATAAGATTACATCTGTTTAATAAGAGGCTTCATAATGAGGCTAGTTTCTGTGTTCATCACCATGAAGAAAATGTTTTATTGGTTTGTTTTATTTGATTTTTGAATGTGTTATTTAGCTGAACGTGGGCTAGTCTAGATGTTGATATGTGCTTAAATGACACTTCATTATGAATATATAACTGATCAACTTCAATGCCTTGTTGCTTGAGTTTAGTGTTCTGTTTTTTTTGTGATTGACTTTGTACCTTCAAAATATATATATTTACAATTATTCTTTAAAAATTTTCCTTAAAATAAGCAAGAATTTTTAATAAAACATGACGTGAGCTTAATGGGAGCAGGGGTGTGCTTAAAGAACACAGAACTGTACTCATTAAGCACAGCCAGACTTTCTGAATTTAATGATGTATATCTTAATTGAAATGCTTTTTTCATTTAAAATAAAATTACATATTTTTGTGTGAGAGATTAATATTTTATTTTAACAACTTTTTGTAGTGAAACCAATATCTGGTGCACTAAAAATGTCTCAGTGTAGATTCTGGTGAGCTTAATAGGTGCGTTTCCGTGCCCTCGGTCAGTGCTGGGCGTATTCGATCAGTCGATCCAGTCGTTCCTGAACGAACCAGCTGTTTAACGATAACGACGGCGAACTGAGCCCGGCGCGTGTAGTTTGGCATATTTACAGCACAGAAAGAAATTTTGGCCTACACTTTACCATTGTAATGAAAACGGACCCACTAACGTTACTGTGTTTTAGACTTTAGTTTGTGGTATATTTTGCACTTTTAACAATTCACTTGACTACTGAACGAGTCTGAACGAGAGAGATCTTGAGAGAATTGTTCAAAGTGCAAAATACACCACACAACTAAGTCGAAAACACCTAGCAAGTCAGTTTTCATTACAATGGTAAAGTGTAAATTTCTTTCTCTGCTGAAAATATGCCAAACTACACGCAACAACTGGTTCTTTTCATTCACGAACGACACGTACCAGTTCATTCATCTCGTTCAGACTCAAAGGCAACTGGGTAAGTGAAGGGCGTATTCGTTCACTACATTCAACACATCACACGCTCCGTCACATCTCATACTCGAAGGCTATTGGCTGGAGGTTTAGTCGCTCTCTGACAGGATGAAGCAGACCACAGAGCTATATAGCCCCACGCTGCTCTGGAGCGATTTCAGTGAATGAGAAATATGAGTCAATCGATTACCTGAACGAGAACGATCCGTTCACCTAAAAGATTCGTTCACAAACATAACATCACCATCATGACTGCAGCTGAGGATCAGGAGACACTCGTGCTATCACTCAGATTTCCCATCAGCCCACAAGTTTATTCTGATAAAACCTGAACACACAGCGCTAAGAGAGCAGAGTGAACAATATGCACATGAAGAGACCAAAGCAGCATCCATCAACTAAATCAGTTCATCATTAGTATTAATCTGGACTGTCTCCACTATCTATAATACTGCAGATCTTCATTGGGCCAATCGGTGTAGCTGTAGAAGAGCGGGAGGACGGTGTGAGAGAGAGAGAGTCTACAGGCGACTGCATAAATAACAGACAGAGACGATGTGAGAAGAGAGAGGTGCTGCAGTCCTCAGCGCACGTTCATCACGATGGCTCCGGGGTCTGGGGTCACTGCTCCTCGTCCTGCGGCTCTTTCTCTGCCTCCTCGTCCGCTCGAGCGTTGGGCACCCACAGGCCCGAGTCGATGCAGCGCTTCATGTGGTGTTTGGCCTCCTGCAGAACACACACGTGATCAGAGCAGCCTCAACACAGCCTGCCAGGGTTCCTGCAGGATTTTTAAGCTCAAATTTAAGACTTTTTAAGACCTTTTTTAAGACCTGCACAAATAAAATTAATACCATATGCGCGGGGTAGGGCAATGTCTATGGTAAACTATTAAACTGTAAATTACTGTAAAAAGCATGATTTACAGTTCAGATAGACGTTTTCACAAAAACAAAAAGTTTTATAAAATGATACACTTCACATTTCAGCCTTTAAACTGTCTTTTAAGAAAAAGTATTTATTATATTAATATTATTCTTATAGTCACAGTTCACATTTACAGCTCTGCGTGTAACATAAGTCATTTCATTGGTCTGAACAAAACAACCCAATGTTCCTGCAATACAGGACGCTGCAGTTCTAGGACTGCATTAGGACCCTATTTTTAGGCAGTGCCATCTATTCCAACAGAGGAGACCTGATTCAAACATCAAACAAACAGATGCAAAGACTAGATCCATGGAAACTATTCATTTTTTGTCTTTCCATCTTATTTTTAATGTAAGAGCTAGCTTGAACCGTTTGAGGGGGAGTCAGCAATCTCCATTTAGCCTATTTAGCTGTGCAAAACAGTTCATTGTGCTGCTGGATGTTGTAAATTTGTATTTGCATTTAAATGATTTTACATTTATTAAAGTACTAATAATCACACTAATTTGTACCGCAATTGTTTTACCATTTACTGCTCTTTAAGTGGGTCACACATCAGACGTGAAGTGCTGTGGCTAATAAACTGAAGTCTTGCACATACACAAGTCTTTCTTTCCAAGAAAACTGAATTTAAAACCAAAATATATAGAATATATTGAAATGAATTAGGTTAAATATTTCAAGAGAGTTACCAACGGGTATGTTTAGGGTTAGGAGTTGGTTAGGACAATAATTAAGTGTATACAATTAAACAACTATAATTCCTTAAAAATAATAATAAACAGAATTGAATAGCAAGTGCTATAAAATAGTATGAGCCACTAATATTTAGTCATTAGCAGACGCTTTTATCAGCGACTCACAAATGAGGACACTGGAACCAATCAAATTCAACAAGAGCAACGATATGCAAGTGCTATAAGTCTCCATTTAGCCTAACGCAGGGCATTAGCAAAGGTTTATTTTTAATTATATAATAAATACAAAGAAAACAGACAGAATAGAAAGAATAGAGTGAGCTAGTGTTAGAGGCCTTTTTTTGCATTTGTTAATTGTATAATAAATAAAAAGAAAACCAATAGATGGAATACAAAAAGATTAGAAAAGCTAGTGTTAATTGTTTTTTTTTATTTTTAAGAAAACAAGCAGTAAATGAATAGAGTGCAAGTCTAAAAGGGACAAGTTTTTATTTAAAGAATAGAATTAGAATAGAGAGTGCTAGAGTTAGAGGGTCAAATAAAGATGGAAGAGAAGTGTTTTTAGCCGATTCTTGAAGAAGCTGCTGGGATTGAGTTGGGCAGGAGGGAACATTTAACGTAAAAGTCAGTGAAAGTGATTGTGTGCCTCTTTGGGATGAACAATAATGCGCCATTCACTTGCAGAACGCAAGCTTCTAGACGCACATAATTCTGAAGTAATGAATTTAGGTAAAGGGGTGCAGAGCCAGTGGTGGTT